>CAIGRK010261227.1:0-13418 GCA_903798315.1 Fraxinus greggii | reverse complement strand
CAGTCAATCTAACTTACCTATTTTAGTACTCAAAATCGTCGTTTTCAATCCTCTTAATTAAAAAAAATTTCTCCACCCCCCGTATTTTCGCCTCCGCAAGATTGAAATCTTGACTACGTCTCTGTTTATACCATAATAGAAATAGTAGCTGAAAATGTGGCGCCAATATCATATCTACATAGCAGTCCTCCAAAAGCAGATAACACAAACCTGATCATCAAATCAAGTCATTTATCTTGTTTTCTTCTGAATAAACTGGATCACATAGTTGTCGTACTTGAAGAGGGATAACACGGTTAATTCTTAAATAAAAAAGAGAAACCTCGTTATGCTTCCAAAAAGTAACAATTTTAATATAAATGTTACAATATTTCCGTCATCAAANAACACAAACCTGATCATCAAATCAAGTCATTTATCTTGTTTTCTTCTGAATAAACTGGATCACATAGTTGTCGTACTTGAAGAGGGATAACACGGTTAATTCTTAAATAAAAAAGAGAAACCTCGTTATGCTTCCAAAAAGTAACAATTTTAATATAAATGTTACAATATTTCCGTCATCAAATTAAAACTAAGGTCACCACTTTCTGAAGAAATTTTGTTGAAGCAACTCAAAACCATAAATCAGTCGATGTTAAGGATTTCATGTTTCAAAACCTAGTAATAATCATAGAAGTATCGCTGAGACCGCAGAAAAATCTTCGAATTCCCAATTTTCAAACGAGGTTCCTTCATGCCACCAATCTCACTCTCACCTGAAAATTGCCCAACCTATATCAATTCAACAATAAAAAGACGGATAGTAGACTGTGGGGGAATTGTTAAAATTGCGTGCGAAAATGGACAAGGTAATGGTTGCGTGAGGGAAAAAAAGAGATGTTGATGATAGGAAATTCTTACATGTACTCTCCTTGTACAGTGGCCAAAGTTAACCTCTTTCATATCATAGTAGTAGGATGAACGTGCATTACACGTTAGTTGAATAATGTTAGAAATAAATATAAATTTGAGAGATTCATTTATAAACATGAAAGATATTCATAAGTTAGTTGTAATTTACTTTTCATCTCTTTTCTTCTATATTTTTTATTCTTGATATGAACATTTGGTATATGATGTATTTAACTTCTTGTTACAACTATTTATTTATTGAAGTTAGTTGTGTATCGTTTAAGCTTATAATATTTTGGATCCAATGTTATCAAATTTAAAGATGTAGACATCGTAGTAGGTAGTTCTTTTCTTTAAAGTGGACGATTTTAATGTTTATATACTTTTATTACATAGAACATAAATATATATTATATATAGCGTGCTATTTCACATAATAATCTTATGCCAAAATGGAAAAATCTCATATCAAAATGGACAACAAATATAAAGAGACAAATATTAAGCAAGATATATTGCAGCCAAAATCCATGTACAATCTCCCAAAAGCGTACGAGTTGCTTGTTCCTAGAGCAGTCTGGAAGTGCTCATTGGCAACAGCCATGGAGTTGTGTCTCATTGTGAATAGAAGCTTCTTCCAAATCAATGTTGTCCATTTTCTCTATGATGCACTGACGGTGTGAATAGAAGCGTCTTCCAAATCAACGTTGTCCATTTTCTCTATGATGCACTGCAGTGCAGCTTCAGTGCACAGAGCAACAAAAAAATTATAAGCACAAAATGCTTCAAATACAAATCTTCCAAACCTAAATAGTAAAAAAATAAATAAAAAGGAATTATACACGCAAGTACAGCAATAATACTAACAAGTACTATTTTTATATCCATCACCTTAATATTTGTCTTCAATGCATTCAAACAGGTAATAAAGGAATACAACATATCTCATTCGTCATGAATTTTATTGATAATGTCTTTCAAAATCTTGACAAATAAGGGGGTACTTGATTATATGTAAATATTTCTTGTCCAAAGTACCCTTAAGATGTTACTAAAAAAATAGTCAAAAATATGTATTTGTTAGAGTTAATACCCTAGATAGTTACTAAACTTTCTCAAAAGTTCCCAAGAGGTCACCGAATTTCAAAAATTCCCTAATTAGTCACTAAACTTTGCAAAAAATTCCTACGAGATCACCGAACTTCAAAACTTTCCTAAATAGTCACCGAACTTTACAAATTTGGACGCCATACATAAATAGTTCAGTGACCCCTTAAGAATTTTTTACAAAGTTGAGTGACTATTTAGGGAAGTTTTGGATGCCATACATAAATAGTTCAGTGACCCCTTAAGAATTTTTTGCAAAGTTGAGTGACTATTTAGGGGAGTTTTGGCAAAGTTCAATGACTATTTAGGGAAGTTTTGAAATTTGGTGATCTCGTAGGAACTTTTTGCAAAGTTCAGTGACTAATTAGGTAACTTTTGAAATTCGGTAACCTCCTGGGAACTTTTGAGAAAGTTTAGGGATTATCTAGGGTATTAACTCGTATTTGTTACCAATAAAGATTTGTACTTTGAAGGCAAAGAGATTATCTGGTAGCCAAAGCTTCCTTAAAAGAAGAGGAGCCATTCATTGCCTTAGTAAAGTCAACTTAAATAAAAGTTCATAGTAACAAGAATAACCATAGAACTGTAGTAAACAAAATATCAATAGACTTAGAAATCCACTCTGTAATTGTCGTTCCAGCTCCACAATACTTTGGAAGTTCATCGATGCCCTCATCGTAGCAAACTATACTATCCGCAACAAAGCATACACGCATGGCGTGAAAATTGATATTCACCATGACGACAACAAGAAAAATTGACTCGTATGGGTTGAAAATGACAGGAAACAAAAGAAAAAAGAAATCTGTATAAATTATTGGTTTCTAATTTACTGAACTTCAATGAATATATATTTAAAATTAATATATATACTATTCGTGTCAATTGCAAAATTAGACGGCTGAGAAAAGAAAAATGCACAGCCCAGTACCAAAGAAGGAAGAATGGAAGGTTTCCCTAATTGTTCATCAGGCAAATATTCCGTAGTGGCATTAGTCGCCGCCAGTGCTCGAAGATATTCTGCAACTCCCTTATTGTTTACAGCATAAGCTATTTGTTCAAAAAGTGGTATGACATACATAGGACTGGACATAACAAAAAAGAAAACCATCAGAATATGTTTCCAGCTAAATACCATTTTTTAACTTTCTAGGGTAAGAAATAAGAAGCCATATTTCATGTGCATTCTAAGAATTTTAAGAATCATATGGAGGATTCAATGCGTAAAGTAATAACATTTTAAATTCTGACACACAAGTGCGCAGAGATATATATCTGGGGATGCATTGTCATTTGTTGAAGACTTACACGTATTAAACCTCCAGATGAATCTGTCTGCCTTAAGCTTCTGGTTCTAACATTTACAGAACTGAAAATGAGCGTGTCATATGCTTTCGAACTTCATATTTTTGTTGGGAAACAAAATTTATTTGGAAAGGTTAAAAATACAATAAATGTACAGTACACTTTATGTAGCTAGTAACCAATTATAAGGAAATAGACTTACATGTAGTTAGTTTAGGATGTGAGTGAAAAAAACATAGTTATTGGCGGCAATATAAAAAAAATGACTTAAAAAAATATTGTTGATTACCTTAAGAAACATTGTTATTGGCAAAGAAAAAAACTCCGTGCGCGCATGGGTGTGCATGGGGGTACCTCCGTGTGGGTACGGTGTGCGCACGGACACCACGGAGGTACACAGATACCTCAGTGTAGCACGGTGGTACATCGTGTAAGTCCATGTGTGCACGGAGGTACATCCCTCCGTACGTACGGATGAATTTTTTTACAATGCTGCCAATAACATTTTTTTCAACTAGCATTTTGAGATACACATTTGTTTAAATAAGTCAACGAATCCATATAAAAAAAGTGAATTATTTTATGTTGTTGGAGAGTTACCATAAGCAAAATCAGACAAATCCCAAATTCATCCAACAAAATCATCTTATTTCCATACTCAAGTTTCTAATCTAAAGCATCAATTTCAATTTTAAGATTCAACCAATGCAGTCATACATAAAATTGTCTCCGTGTCTGACGGAGACACGGGCGTGTCTCCGTGTCTAGCAGAGACACTGCCAGTGTCTCCTTGTCGGTAAATTTAAAGCATTACATAGCTGCGTGCGGGACGGAGAACCTCCTGCAGCGACGGAATCGACCATCGGCTCAACAGAAAAACACTCAAAATAAGAAAAGTGAATTATGCCCAATATTTGAAGAATATTGACATTGAATCAAAATTTCACTGTTTTATTATATGATAACATATTATAAGCAGACGTCACCTTCCCAACGATGTTGTTACACTACTTTAATAAATGACATTTTAAAGTTGGGCACATGGATGCTGTTCAGAAGCTGTTCAATGAAATCTCCCAGTATGTAGTCAAGTGCAGTACACTCATTTACAGAACTTTGCAGAAAAGAGACGTTAAAAGAGACATTTGTAGTCGAAGCGAAAATCAAAAAGGGCTTACAGGCGTCGGCGGCACTTAGTGCGGAGGCAGCGACGGACAGACAGCGATAGACAGCAGATCTGCTGGTAGCACCACAAAATCAAGGTTAGAGATTTCTTGCCTAGAGAGCTACATGAGTCGTCGGCACTTAGTGCGAAGGCAGTGGCGGACACATAGCGATAGAGAGCAGAAGTGCTGGTAGCACCACAAAATCAACGTTAGAGATTTCTTGGTTAGAGAGCAATTAGGGCAGAGATTGATGCTTAAGCAGTGAAAATAAATGGGAAAATGCTAAGTGACATAGTTTTGGTTGATGATATGAGAATGCAACACATGTCCAAGAAAAATTGGTTCTTTTATATAGTTAGGATGCGTTTCAACTATTGATAAAGAATAAAAGTAATAATCAATAAATTTATTTGATCCAAATTAAATCAAAGAATTATTATTAAATTGTGTTAAATTAAAGTATAATTACCTAATAAATATTTTCAAATCAACGACTTTATGTATATTTCAAAATACTAAATTCTATTTTTCTTTTTTGAGTACTTGTAATATATAATATTTTAACTAATTTTTCATCAAATGACCTGTTATGTCTCATCAGACTCTAAACATGATCATATGGCAAACTACTAGCCAACAAAATTAGATACGAACTCCATGTCACTATTTTTACTTGGCCTAGTTGAATTCCCTTGTAGAGGTCGAATTCTCCTGTCGCTATAGGGATCTTTTATAAAGATCTTCTATGATCAATTGATGTGACCACTCACTCCTTACATATCAGGCTTATGCCATAAAATTGCTAATTGTTAAAAGTAATAAGAGCTATGCTACTTGTACATCGGGGTTGACATCTCGATGTACAACCCTCCTCACAAGGGGTGCTCATGATATTTTTTAATTGGTCGTGCTCCCTTTTGAGGAGATTGTACATTGGAATGTTCGAGTTTCGCCCGATTACTTATGAAGAGTGGTGGACTTTTTCCTCCGCCACCTAATTAAATTTGGATGCGGTTACAGCTTATACACAATTGGTTGAACACTCAGGAATCGATTTTCCTCCCTGTGAAACTTCCTTTACAACGTGTTGACAGGAGGAGAGATGACAAAGCGCACTATAACTTTATCACAACAGGACATCTACTTTTCAACATAAATATTGCCTTCGAATGCTGCGGGAATTCAAACCCCTGATTCTCTGCAGAGAACCATCTTATAATATTATTTTATTGAAAAATGTGTGTTTGAAATGAGGTTAAAATATTATTCAAGAATGCATCTTTTTCCAAAAAAATGAGGCTCAAACAAGTGTTTAGTGTTATTTCAAAGTAACATAATTTTATACACTTAACTATAATGTCACTCTCATGTTATTCTCTCTGCATATTCTTGAATTCGAATCCCCTTCCATTGTGACTTGTCTTTAGCATATTTCGCATCCAAATACTTACAAATAGATCGACTTGACTTTTGGAGTACTTGCGGCCCCCCAAATCTAAAAAGGCCACGTACTTTAACATTTTGATAAGCGTGCAAGAAAGAGACTACGTGGACGTGAAAGGAACCAAGATATGCTGGTCAAATTACCTCTACAAAATACAAGGTCAACACAACATATTTATGTAATTTTCCCTTTTAATTAATATAATTGAAGCACCAAATGAAAATAAGATGCCCTCATGCTGAACTTAATATTTGTCAATTTAACGATTAACTCTTGTAGTTAATTTATAAATCAGGTAATTGAATAGGATTAGATCGGCTGATTCGACTGAAAAAAAAAAAACACTTTGTAAACTGGTTTTTCGGCAAAATTTTATTACTAAAAGAAACCTCGAAAATGAAATTCAAGAAAGAAACTATGGAAACTAATGTTGTTATACCCTATTATCTATCTTTACATTGGATCAACTATACATCAGAAGGATAAAAGAAAGCAACCGACATGGATCAGAGTATAGGAATGTAAGAACTGGCTTCCTCGAAATGAAACAGAGTTTACACTACAATACTACAACACATTGCTCCAAATTCTGTTTTATATACTTAAACTTCAAATAACGTCATTTTCATAGCAACTCTAAAAGTTCACATTCTTTCAAAATAAAAAAAACGAAAAAATAATATGAATATACAGCAGAAAGTGCAATGGAAAAGTGGGATGGATGAGAAATTAAATGAGGATAGACTTATCAAGCCGAAGCTTCTCTAGTTACAATTAGAGAAGAAAAGTAATCTTTACATTATGTTGCTGTCATCAGGTTAATCTTTCCTTTCGGCCAAAATATTTCAAAATGATCGCCGTATTGATAGGAATTGACAATTTACCTACCATTTCTTGCGTGATTCTGATTTTCTCGTACCAAGCCTTTTACGTAGTAATTTGAATGAATCTCTGTCGGGTTTTCGTATAGTTCATTGGTACAACTTCCAACAGTGGGATGAAAAGATCATAGTCCGTGCAGCATTGTGCAATCCAAGGTTATGTAGGATCGTGCACTTCTGGTGGTGTTTAATACAAATCTGCAGAAATGCAATCATGTCGTTCATTTTTATAACAGACAAATGTGCCAAACATGCTGTTAGTGTCTTTATTACCTCGGGAAAACCGGGACCTACGAACATCATGACGAGGTTGGCCATTCACACTTGCCTCCGCTCTTTGAGACGGATACGACAGTGGCCCTGAGAATCCACCCCTCCCTTTCAACTCATTGTGACGCTGTTAAAAAATTCAGAGAGATACTGAATTCAGCATCGAGATTAAAATTTCATGAATCTTGAAGTGGTATCTAGGGGTGGAGCCAAGACAATAGAGTTGTGGGGCCAAATTTTACAAAATTTTAATCAAGGAGGCAAAGTTGAAAATTACAAGGATTTTTTTTTCTGAAAATCTAGCTACATTGAAGAAAATGTAGCTTACTATTGATAATTCTTGAGGTTCATATGCATCGGGTGAATCAAAAGAATCCTGTCGATGGAGCAGGATTTTTTGTTGTTTGAACGTCACATGCTTGGCGTTCTCAGCAGGGCGTTGAGTGTAGGATTGGACCTTGCTAGGAATATCGTCAAACTCTTGGACTACAGCGTCCAAAGTATCTTGTGGATGCATTACTTTGGATAGGTCTAATGTACCTAAATTTGTACCCAAATTGTGACTTCTTGAAGTACGATAACCTATTCTTGTCATTCTGGCTTCCTGTTTTCGCCTTTTTGCCCATGCAAAGCCGCTAGATGCTGTGATTTGCACTGGGACTGTTTTAACGCTATCTGCTTGAGATTCCTCTGTCATTTGAGAAGCCTCTGACACTGTATCATAAGATTCCTTGGCTGACATCCGAGACACAGTAGCTCGTCCTCCCTTGTACAGATGGGAACCTCCACCACGGTGTCTTCGACCAACTTGAATATTGGCCTCTACGACCTTTATTGAAACAAGCCAGACAAGTCAGTGAGAAGAAAGAGAGTATATGTAGAGAGGGGGAGGGAGAGAGAACCTCAGATGGAATTACTGTGCCAAAACTAGTTGGATCTTGATGAGTTTTACGCACTCTTCTTGGATTTTTCATGTACACGGCACTGACCTTCCTCCTGAAAATTCAATTCAGATGAAATCAATGTGCCGAAACTAGTTGGTACTAACACATTGCTAGCAATTCGGGAATTACTGATAAACTAAATCAAATTGGCACCTTTCTAGAAAATATATATGAAAGAAAGGAAGAATGAGACACTTCACCTTCGCACTTCTTCACGTAATTTAGCATCAATCTCTTTGTTTGGTGGATACTTTGGCAAGCTTGATGGATCACATGCATAAGGCTTGGTAGTGAAATACTGGAAAAAGAAAAAGTTCAGACAAAAAACAGATGGAATATAAACATCTGACATATGTAAAAAAGCCCGACTTAATCAAGTTTTTAAGGGTATTGACAAGATGAATTGATAGATCTAACAAGAAATCTCAGGTCAATCAAATATTTCCATCGTCTTTTACCTCAGATTCAAGAGCAGAAGATGCAGTACCACGACTATAAGGTTCAATGGAAAGAAATTTTTCTATGAGGTTTACTGCACTTTTCGGGAATTCCTTGCATCTTTCTCGAAGTGTACTTTCATAAGGTTGCTGGGGTTTAAACATGGTGGCAAGAGGAAGTTTTGATCTTTTCCAATAATCATCAGGTGGAGAACCACAAAGTTTGAAGATTTTGTGCAATTGTTCAACCTACATAGAAAAGGAGAAAATGAATTTTAACTGAAAGATAAGATTTGGGAAGTACATAAGCAATGACCATTAAATCCAAGATATGTATGCAAAATCTCGACATTCAATGAAAGAAAATCCAACTAAATTGTTTATATAGGAGGAAAATTCGACATCACATATATAGATTTTGAAGATTGTTCTAACCTCAGTTCTGCCTTTGAGAAGAGGCCTTCCAATAAAAAGCTCAGCAAAAACACAACCTACACTCCATACATCCACTGATTCCCCATAATTTGTCGACCCCAACAGGAGTTCAGGGGGGCGATACCACAAAGTCACCACACGACTGGTCAATGGTTGCTTATTCTTCGATCTCATAAAACTCGCGAGCCCAAAATCTGCTATTTTCAGGCTTCCTTCATTGTTTACTAAAATATTTGATGCTTTAATATCCCTGTGCATTATACCTCGCAAGTGACAATGCTCTAATCCACACAGTAGTTGCCGCATATAGCACTTGATCTACTTTCATAAGAAAAAATGAATTCAGAAAACAGCATCATGAACCACAAGAAAAATTGAAGAACAATAACGCGTACTATTCTGAAAAACCACAAGAAAAACAGAAAAAAGAAAAGAAGAAAAGAAAAGAAACATAGATACAAACCTGTGAATCACTGAATTTGATATCAGGACATGATAACAGCCCAGCGAGGTCGTGTTCCATGTATTCGAAAACAAGATATATGTTACATGATAATCGAGAAGTGATTATGCCTTCCAACTTCATGATATTCGGATGGTCAAGTTTGCGAAGAATCGCTATTTCTCTTGCCATAAATTTTACGCTTTCTGGTTGAAAATTGTCAAACCGTACTTTCTTCAGGGCAACCATCTTACCAGTTTTCACATCCCGTGCACGGTAAACATTGCTGTAAGTGCCTTGTCCAATCTACACATGTTAAAGACGTGGAAATTATTTTATAAGACAATGAATACTGCTGAGAACCACAACTAGTATTTTCGTCAATCAGCTCAAAACTCGGTATAAACAGATGGCCCTCGTGGTATGTTTGGTTGGGAGGATTGCATGGCATTCGACATTATTAAGGAAGAAAAAGAAGCTAAAATCCATTCATGTATAGTAGTGTGGACATGCACTCGTTGTATCTCTCATCCTTATGTCATCAAAACTGAACGTTGTCATCATAGAGTCACCAGATTAAAAATTTAAAATCAACCCTGCCGAGGAATACTCAAGTTAGTTCTATGCCTTCAGTTACAGACCTCACTGCTGTATCTTCCCGGACACATTTAATATTTCAAAAAAAAATTTGAAGCAAAAAGGTAATGCCCACAAGGTCACTGAGAATCCTGATCAAAACCATACTGAGATCATGACTCTCAAAGGAATCCATACACATTTGTTTGTACCAATTCGCAGTTGACAACAGAATCAAACAGAGGTTAAAACTGTGATTATTTTCAAATATGCCTGCAAGAACTTAAAGTGAAACTTTGTGCTAATTGATGCGTAGTAGTTTAGATAAAACACAATAAACTAGCAACAAGAATTAAAATAATGTAAATGACCTTGTCTAATTTCTCGAATGCGTCTGATCTGAGAGGTAGCCATCCCTCAATGGCTTCCCCAGCCACGGCAGACAGCCAAGGCGGCCACCCAGCCGATACATGCTCGCTTTCTGTCAACCTCCCAAATTTAATGCTGAAAACAGGCTTCTTCTGAGAGGCCCCTCGCTTTAAAGCCCTCAAGTTCCCGGAATATTCCACATAACTGCTCCTTTTCTTCTCAGATTCCCCCTCCTTCTCTTCCTCAGATTCCTCCTTAATCTTCTCCAAGGGCAGCCCCAATGCGCGCAATGAAGATAAGGAAGGCAGACGGTGACCCGAACCATTTCCTCGGCCCGCTGCAGTTGAGGCTGAGGAGGAGGCATCGAATTTAGGTGATCCAATTGTGGGGTTCTTGGAGCTAACGCAACCCATGACTCTCAATACCCATCAAATGTGTCCTATACCGTAAGGATTCGGATACGACCCAGATGGAAATGGGTCACAGACTGGAGGAGGGGTGGAATCAATAATGAGAAACCCCTACATAAACACCATTAACGTTGTTTTGAAAGAAAGAAAAAATTCACCCAGCAGAAATGAGAAGGTTCCTCGAGAACAGAGCTTTTTGCGGGGAGGCGAAAGAGAAAGAGAGAGAAAGGAGGCATTTGAGTGTTTCTTGTTGCGAGATATACGGAAGTCAGGGGATTTCAAGGGGGAAAACATTTCCATTTTCGTGGGGTCCGTCAACTGCTTATTTCTTTCTCTCTCCAGCAACGAAGGTGAAATGTGACCGTTGGAACTTCAGTTTCAATTTCCGTTGGTTTCTCAAATTGGTAGGGCTTTTATGGTGTTTGCGTTACAAATTATTGGCCAACTTCCCCAACCGCTAAAACCATATTTTGGACATAACTTCGTATTCAAGTTTTTTATAACGTAATTTTCTAATTTTTTTCAGCCTCAAGAAATATTGCTAATCTTTATTAAAAAAACCATATAGGTAATAGTAAACCCTTGATTTATTGTTCAAGAGAACTAGACTGACGATATAGCTTTACTCGTTGAAAATGTTCAAGTCAATCAACATATGAGATCATGACGACCCCTATGAAATTATTTTGCTTTTTAGTCGAGCGTGATTTTGACGTTCACGTTACTGGTATTTGTCACATAGAAACCCTTTTTTAAAAGACTAATTCGGACTAAATCCTAAAACAACTCTACATTATAAAAGATATCATAATCTTTCCATACTTGATTCCAATTTTTTCCATATTACAAGATATAACACATTTCAAACAATTGTACATATTTCCATGATATCACGGTGCGAGATGGGTGGAATTTGGTTTAGAGAATAAAAATAAATTTAGTTAAGTATGGAAAAGTAACTTTCGTGTCAACTTTGTTCAAATATTCGGACTTGATCTAAAAGTCAAATTATGAATATAAGTAGATTAACTTGTTTCATTCGTCGAGCAATAGATTGTCGTGGTATATTTGGAACTTCAAATCAATTTCAAATGAATAAAAAATTGCTGTCTAAAATTGGATAGAAAAGAAGAAATACAGATTGGAAAAATGGCTAACTTCATAGCTTGCCTATCACTCGCTCGAGCAATGAGACCATCACTCGGGCGACAATCTAGCGACACGCGAGCAAGAGAAGCTCTGATGAAAATGTGTCATTCTCGCTCGAGCGAGATGTCAACGACATGCTAACGACAACAAATGCTGCAACATTTACTGCACTTCTATCACAAGTTATATCCGTTGTATTTTGAGAGACAAGTACCGTAGTCCGCTAAAACCGTTGCAGGGCAATATTGTCTTAAGGAGAAAGTATTTTCAATTGCCTCGAATTTTGATCTTCACTTTATTTTCTTTTTCCTTATCTTCTTTCTTTCCATTTTTCTAGAGTTTAATTACACTTCTGCGAATTAAATATTTTATTTGTCTAAACAACCATTTACATGTACTAATCCACCAACAAAAGCATATTCAATACTAATGTCAATTGCACTAGAAAAGATGTCTTCTCCAATGCTACATGCCAAGGCTATGTCTAGCAAGCAAAAAATATAGACATTGTCAAAAAAACCCATCTGAATGTAGAGACTTTTAGACCAGAAAAACTTCAATGGGACTATCCACTTAAATCAGTATACCTCAGATCTCGAGCTACCAAAACAGCTTGCAATGTAAAAATTATAAACTGGGAACTTGAAGAAGCATCTAGTTCACCGTTCATACCCACGCTTTCTTTCTTAGTGATTTTGAAGAAGAACTATACTCACGTATTGCAATTGTAACGGAACGGGAGCTGTGCAATCGAGTTCTTCTCTCCTTGATTTTCGTACCATTGAATGTACAATAGATCAATCTGTAATTTCCCCCTTTACCAACGGAACAAGTTGAAGGGAAGAGCACAGGCATTGCTGATCCTTCAAAATACAATAACCAGTCCAGAAAGGACTCTGTTCTCTCCAATTTCAACTAAAGTCGCGTATTTGAAATATTCCGTTTAGAACGTAATATAGTCTTCTATTTTGTTTGCTTAACCGCACGGTAGAAACTACTATTCATTGGAACGGCTCTTGTGGGCTTGCAATGATTCTGTAATATATATTGGGCCCGTGTGCCCAAGCCTAATCTTACTGGCGGATCAAAATTTTCATTGGGCCCACATATATGGAATTAATTTCATTTATTTCTTTAAAGGGAAAATTACCTAAAACCCTTCTTTTCAACGTTACATTTCAAAAGTAGGTGGGTGAAAGATTAAATTTCAATAATCTGGTGGTAAATACTAATTTCTAAATTAATTACACCCACTCCCTATCACCCCCGAACACTTATTTTACACCTCAGACCCTGATTCATTTCTAACCTACACTATAGTCTCTCTCTTCCCCAAAAATCAGATGGTCACTCTCTTACCCAAAAATTAGGTCGACTTCTTCCCCACCCCACCCTACCCTACCCTACCCTCTAGGTTCTCGCTACCTATTGCTTCTCTCGCTGGAGTTTCGCTAGATCGGTCGCCTATTGCATTGGTTGCTACGGCTAGCGGTGTCAAACGAGCCGAGCGGCTCGACCGCTCGGCTCGTACTATAGCGAGCCACGAGCCGCTCGGGCTCGTCAAAATATGAGCCCGAGCACGAGCCGAG
>CAIGRK010261195.1:0-11334 GCA_903798315.1 Fraxinus greggii | reverse complement strand
TATCTTTTCGTGATTTTAATAGTTCTTTGATTCATCAATGAGTGAAATCAATTTGATTGGTCAAATATCTCGATAAGTTGGGAACTTGAGAATGAGCAAAGTAGAGAGCATGAATTCGTGTTGGGAACTGTCACCCTGTAAAATGGGTAGAGTGACTACTTAAGTATTTTCTGTTGAACTGTTAAAATCTGAGCTCAGTGTTTAGCAATAGCTAATTTCGACATCTGTAATTTGTTCACATGACCGTTGAAGAAAATGGTACTTAAGTTAGTGAGTATAATTAGAAAGGCAAAACGGTTATTTATGCTCATATCTAATTCTGAAATCTCGGATGGGGGTAAAATACATATACGACATGTCATATGAAAGTATTACAGATTTATTGGCTTCTATGATCGTATATATTCCGAGAGTTCAGTCTTTTGCCTTTAGTGAAAAAACAAAGACTAATAATTAGATTGGGCGGTCTAGGATAACTAGACATGATCTACTTATTGGAACTTGGATAATATATGTCCGATCAGGTCCCTGTGGTAGCTCTATAAAGTATTTGAACTTAATTACAATAATTATAATAGTTTTGAGTTTAATTGTAATTGCTATAAAAGTTGTAAACTTAATTATAATTGTAATTGAACTTCTAGGACTACACATGTAATTAAATGTAAACTAACTGGATTTGGACTTCAATTAAAACTCCTACTTGGATTTTAATTAAGACTCCCATTTGATATTAGAATGATTATTTTACATGAATAGTAACATCTTTATCTCTATAAATAGAGACTAGATGGACATAAAATCCTTTGAACAATCATAATACATAATTTCATAGTGTTCAAATTTGGAGAAAGAAACAAAAGTGTGAAATTAAAATTTCATAGTGTTCCAATTAGTTTCTTTGATTTAATTAAAATAAGGTCCCCACCCACCGATGTAATCTTGATTTTGGATAATACCATGAAATATTTGGAGGTTTGAATAATCAAATTCTTGCAAATAAAATGCGGGAAGCTCATAATCCAAAATATTGAAAGTTCGTGATTTAGATCTAGTTCTAAAATTGATCATCGAATTGAGGTAAAAATTCGAATTCCTAATTCTTGATATAATATACACGTGAATATCTAGACGAAGTTGTTTAATAAATTAAAGAAAATTTTAATTTCTAGATAATTCCGCTTCAATATTCCAACAATTGGTATCAAAGCAATCTAGATCGTTCATGTGCTTGTTACTTCAATATTTTGATTGTATGTTCTAATCGAGTGATGTCTAAGAATATTTTATTATGTGATAATTGAATTATTGAATTATTTTAAACTGTGATCTAATTATTTGTGGCCAATTCTTGATTGTAATTTGTTATATCAAGGTCGTAACATGATAGGTAGATTACGACTCCATCATCTTGATTTAATTTTTCTTTCAACCAGATTCAAAATTGTGAGCCTACGAGACATATGATTTATGTAATTTTTAAGTCTTGTAATTGTTGAATATTGTAAATTGAGCGAAGATTGAAGATCTAGAAGATATGACGAGGAAGATCAAGAATTTACAGCAAAAAAAATTACGTGTATGTCTTGGCGAAACAACAGAATTCTGCTTGTCTGCTTGCATAACAGACAGATTCTTCACGTGTGGCAGAACTCTGCCCACATGGCATAATCTGCTTGGGCGGACTGTCGCCACGTTGGTAGGTAGTTGTCGGGACAGTATAATACGCTAATTTGAGTTGACTTTTTGTTCGAGTTCTTTTTATGAATCGGGTCGGGTTTGGATAAGTCAAGTTTAAAATATTTTTTTATAGGTACGGTGGCAAGTCCTATTGTTGTTTGGATTGCTACTAATGGATACTTGAAAAATTTTTGGCTGAAGAATTTATGTTAAGTAATGGGCTTGGGTACAATTAGTTTTTAATTTAATTCTTGAGTCATTTTTAGGCCACACATAATTGTTAATTTTATCGCTTTATGGATTCTTTATATTATTGTTTGAAATATTGTCATTCTTGATATCATGCCACATATATATTTATTTATGACATTGTTCGTGATACTATAAATATGATGCATATCATTGAACACTGATTTTTCCTTAATTAATTTAATTTAGATTAAATTTTTCTAGAAGGAAAAATCGTAATAATTGAATTGTATGTTAATTTGATTAATGTAAACAGTTGGTAATTATTCAAAATTAAATTCCATTATTTTAAAAATATTGAGTGGAAAGTGTGTTTATTTAAATAAAACCCCGGGGTTTACTTTGGTCAACCCATAAGCAAAGTAACATGTTTGACTTATGCCGGTATTGCAACGGACTCCCCATAGGAGGGCAGCGTTGTTCGAGTTGTTTGATTGTGTTTCTTTATGGTAAAATCGTCTACATATAATGTAATTTGCGATCATTCTATAGATGGCGAAATTATTTTCAAGTATTTAGAGATTGAGACAAAGGTTATATACTCAAATTGGAATTATCTATGAACCTCATATAGAGGATCCTTTTTATAATTTTGGTGACCAAATAAAATGATACCAAACTTAATATAGACATTTGTTGTCACATATAATTTGTCTAGTGGGAGGGTTTCAGCTTGATCAGTGGATACGGTGACCTTTCCTATAGAGATGTATGTTGGATCACAAGGGTCGAGTTATCGTTGCATTATTGTAGTTAGATGGATCTATATATGCATTCATGCATCATATATTAAATTATTATTCTATTTTCAGTAAAATGTCTCTCAACGTATTTTCCGTTATTCTAAAACAAAACCAACTTATTGGGGATTATTATGTCGATTGGAAACGTAATTTGATGTTTGTGCTTATTACCGAAAAAGTTGATTTTGTGTTTGAGGAGGAACGTTCAAAGAACCTACCAAGACAACATGAAAAGCTAAGAGGGCTGCGTATGATAAATCGATCGTAGCTAACAAGATGGCTTATTGTTACATTTTAGCATTAATGTCAAACATGTTACAACAAAAGCTTGAAAGTCAGAAAAGCTCTTATGACATACTAGAAAGCCTGAAGGGCATGTTTGGACATCAAAGTAAGAGGTCTCGTTTTGAGGTAGTTTGTACCTTGCAGAACATCCATATGAAACCCGAAACGAGAATTTGGGTGCAACTATTGATCAGGAAACTCAAGTTGATATGGTATTGAATTCTTTATCTGATATATTTTCACAGTTTATTGTGGTCTATCACTTGCACACGATGGATATGCCATTGACTAAGGTGCAAAATGTAGAAGAAAGTAGTCTTAAGCGCAAGGGTGGCCATGCTCATGCGACAATTGCTAGCTCATCTTGTTTCAAGCCAAAAGGCGGAGTTGGAAAGAAGAGGAAGAGATCAAACAAGGAACTAGGTAGCAACAAAAAGCCCAAATCAGATAGAACACCAAAAGGCAAGTATTTCCACTGTGGTCACAAAGGACACTGGAAGAAAGACTGCCCTGATGCACTAGCTAAAAAATAAGGTGATGGTGAGTTTTTTAATTGCTGAGTCATGTTTGGTGGTTGATTCTACAAATTCTTGGGTTGTAGACTCTAAAGCCACTACTCATATATGTATGTCTATGCAAGTATTTCAGGAGACCAAAAGACTAAGTGAGAGGCAGTTTAAAATTACCGTCGGCACATGAGCTATAGTTTTTAGTGAGAGCAGTATGAGTAGTTTACTTTTATTTCAGCATTGGTAGGCGTTTAATTTTTAGAGACGGTTATTATGTCCTACGGATGAAGTGAACATTGATTTATGTTTCTTGTTTAATAAGACAAGTTTATTCTATAAATTATGCGTATAATGCACTTTATATTTTAAAGAATAAAGATAATATTTTGTGCTCGATATTTGATTAATGCTCTTTATATTTTTAATTATGCCACGAATGAAATAAATATTACTTCTGCAAACCATAAACAAATGTCTTACCTTACTAGTGATACATATCTATGGCATCTTAGACTTGGACTTATTAACCTTAATAGGATTCAAAGATTGGCTAGAGACGGTCCAGTTAACACACTTAAGGTCGAACTATTGTTAGTTTGTGATTCTTGTTTGAAGGTAAAATGACCAAGATATCCTTTCTAACAAAAGGACATAGAGTCAAAGAAGTATTAGAACTAGTTCATTCTAATGTATGTGGACCCGTGAATACACCTACGAGATGGGGCTATGAGTATTTTCACTTTTATAGATGATTACTCTAGATTCGGATACATCTACCTAATGGCTTGAAAGTTAGATGGTTTTGAAAAATTCAAAGAGTATCAGGTTGATGTCGAGAAACATTTAGGTAAGAGTATTAAGACACTTCAATTAGATCGAGGTGGGGAATATCTCTCGGGAGAATTCAGGGACTACATGATAGAAAATGGTATTGTTTCTCAACTAAGTGCGCTAGGTACACCCTAACAAAATGGTGTTTCAGAAAGAAGAAATAGGATATTATTAGACATGGTTAGGTCAATGATGAGTTTCTCAACTTTATCTATCTTATTTGGGGATATGCACTAGAAACAACATCATATGTTCTTAACTTAGTTCCTTTTAAATCTGTTCCCAAGACTCACCTGGAATTTTGGAATTGGCGCAAGTTTAGCTTATGTCACATTCTAATTTGGGGATGTTCGGCTCATGTTTGAAAGTGAAAGCAGAAAGTTGGAGTCCAGATAAGAAATATGCCTATTTGTGGGATACCCTAAAGGTACCAAGTGATATTATTTTTATAGTCCTCTAGATATGAAGGTCTTTCTTAGCACAAATGCAACATTCTTGGAGGATAAGTATATTAATGAACGTCAATCCAAGAGTAAGGTCATGTTGGAGAAATGAGTGGAAGCAATTCCATTCCATCGATTCCTGAATCACAGCCTCGTGACAGACAACCTTTGGTGTCAAAAATACCTAACCAATGTTCTTTGAGTGGAAGAGATGAGTCATCATCTATATATCAAATAAATGTTGAAGGTATTGAAGAGGCAATAGAATCACTTAATGGTGATACCAACATTGATACAAAAGTTACAATTCCAAATGATGCCACAGTCCGAGATCCACCGCCACTTAGACAAAGTCAGAGGGTCGTCGACCACCTTCTAGGTGCTTGTTAGTTGGAGAGTTAAATCAGGCGATCTCTACAAAAAGAGTTGATGATCCGACTTCATATAAGGAGGCTATGAATGATGTGGATGTAGATCCATGGCAATGAGCTATGAAACTTAAATGGAATCTATGCATTCCAATCATTTGGGAAATTATAGAAACACTAGAAAGGATAAAACACATCGGGTGCAAGTTGGTCTATAAGAGAGAGAGAGGGGAGCAGATGGGAAAATGGAAACTTTCAAATCAAGGCTATTGGCTAAGGATTTTACCCATTGAGAATGCATCGATTACGAGGAAACCTTCTTGCACGTGGCTATGCTTAAGTCTTTTCGAATTCTCTTATCCATTGTAGGTCACTTTGATTATGAGGTATGACAAATGGATGTCAAGACGACATTTTTAAATGGCCTTCTTGAGGAATGGATCTATATGATACGACCACATGGATTCATAGAACGTGTTCATGAAAGCAAAGTCTACAAGCTTTAGCATTCCATTTATGGGTTAGACCTGGCATCAAGATCTTGGAACAAAAGATTCGACGAAGTGATTAAGACATATGGTTTTGATCAGAACTTTGACGAACCCTGTGTCTATAAGAAGAGACAGGACAAAATTGTAATTTTTCTACTACTTTATGTGGAAACATTATGTGAGCGTTATCATCTACGAAAATGTGGTTGGCCCAACAGTTTCGTATGCAGGACTTAGGTGAAACTAGCTATGTTCTATGTATTCAAATCTTAAGAGATCGAAAGAATAGGCAGATTATTTTCCTAAGACTCCTGAAGAGATGGAGTGCATGAGTAGGATACTTCATGCATCAGAAGTTGGTAGTCTCATGTATGCTATGCTATGCTATGCACTAGACGTAACATTTGTTATGCTGTTAGCATAGTGAGTCGATATCAATCTAATCCTAGATCGGAACATTGGGTGGCTGTAAGCATATCCTTAAGTACCTTTATAGGACAAGAAATTATATGCTAGTTTACTCATCACCCGATCTTATTCCAGTAGGTTATACAGATTCAGACTTCCAGGATATAAGGACTCTCGCAAGTCTACATCAGGATAAGTATCAAACAATCATGTCTTGCTGATTCCACCATGGATGTTGAATATGTGGCAGTTTGTGAAGCCACTAAAGAAGTGGTGTGGGTGAAAAAATTCCTAACGGACATCGATGTGGTGCCTAAATCTGCACAGCCCTTAACACTGTATAGTGATAACAGTTGGGTGGTGGCAAATGCTAAATAACCAAAGATTCATCAGAGGGGTAAACATATCGAACCAAAATATCATCTATAGAGAGAGATAGTTAATAGAGGAGATGTGATTGTCAGTAAAATTGCTACTGAAGATAACCTCGGGGATCCATTTACCAAAAGCCCGTCACTAAGGTTTTTGATGGACATCTGCAAGGTATGGGGTTAAAAGACATGACACATATACTATAGGTCATGTGGGAGATTTGTTGAGTTGTGTGCCCATATAATATAATTTTATTGATGTTAAAATGACAATATTCTTATATTAAATAATTTTTTTTTATTTCATTTATTGTATTTATTTAATTATTGAGCATGCGAATTAAAGTCCCAATGGTCACTTGTGATAATATAAGTTAGGTACTTGTGTTGAGAAGTATTGTGTGACACAATATAACTTATATTTTGATCATAAATAATTTGCTTACTACCAATGTATAAGGGTTGACACCTTGTACCGAAATGTTGTAGTATTGACCGATTTACTATTCAAGTTTGTTATTTGTCCTTATCACAAAAATAGTTAAAGACGACATTAATACACTTGCAGTGTGTTGAATGGACCACGTGTCGAGATTAATTCTATAACATAACCGTGCGGAGGATTAAATTTCACTTGACTCTGTTTATTTTATCTAAATCACTTGATAGAATTATACATATCTTTTCGTGATTTTAATGGTTCTTTGATTCATCAATGTGTGAGATCATTTTGATTGGTCAAAATCTCGATGAGCTGGGGAATTTGAGAATGAGCGAAGTAGAGAACATGAATTTGTGTTGGGAACCGTTGCTCTAAAAAATGGGTAGAGTGACTACTTAAGTGCTTTCTGTTGAATGGTTAAAATCCGAGCACAATGTTTAGCGACTGCTAAATTTCGACAACTATGATTTGTTCACATGACCGTTGAAGAAAATGGTACTTAAATTAGTGAGTATAATTTGAAGGGCAAAACGATCATTTCTGCTCATACCTATTTATTGAATCTCGGATGTGGATAAAATACATATACGACAGGATAAAATGCATATACCGTATGAATTTATTTGTTTGGGAAATGATGGTGGGTCTCATACTAAAGATTAAATTTGTTAGTAGTTAATTTGCCATGTCACCGGTGCATAGGATAAGTTAAGCATTTGTGCTTAGGAGATTGATAGGAATGTAAAATGCATATTTTTCCTCCTTATTTTATGCACTCGTATGATTATTTTGTGCCAAAATGTACTTATTAATCTCATATTTTGATTTAAGTGGTAATTTAATGGAGATGGCGTAATTTGGAAGAAATATGTGAAAATGGACCAAAGCGAAAGTAAATAAAAGTTCAAGGACTAACGTGCAAATACATAAAAGTTGTGTCGAACAAAATGATGAAGAATTGAGAGTACTAGGAGTCAATTGGTTGAAAGAAGACATCAAAGGGATGAAATATCGTCAAAGTATGATCACACATCAATTTCCAATCGAAAAGTTATGCACCGGTTTTCAGCCTCATATTGAGACCCATTTTTGACATGGAAAAGGATCGAATTGGAAGATGATATCTGAAGAACTGTTGTAACCCTTTGATTTAGATTTCCAACGCATCTTGAATCACTACAATCGGACATCGGAAGAGAAAGATATGATCAAAATACTAAAGGCTGTCCGGTGAAAAATTGGCGAAACCATGCAGTCGCATGACTTCAATTCCTTGCGGCCGCAAGAGGTGTTTCAACGAACTTTAGAGCTCAATTTCAATTTTCTACGTGGCCGCATGACTTACTACCATGTGACCGCATTGTTCATTCCCGACATGAAAATTTCGATTTCCGAATTTAAGTGAACACCTATGGAAAAAACTATAAATAGATATTTTAAAACCCTAGAACGAGAGAAAAACGTACAGAACGCCTCCAAACTTTATTCTTCATTATTTTGCTCATAGATTCATGGATTGTAACTAAACTTTTATACTTGATTGAAGGAAACGAAAGCCGCAGAACTACATTACCGTGCGATCTAAATTGTTTTACATCATTTAATTTATATTTTGAATATTGTTTTTGAATATTGAATGTTCTTCTGTAATTACTTCTATGAATTGTTGCGTTTGATTGCTAGAGGGCCATCTAGTTTATTGATTGTAATAATATACCGCTAAGTTAAACATCAAATCTGTAATTATTTGATTCCTTTAACTTGTGAAGCAACTAGGGTCTAATAATTTGTTGCTTTAGTAATTATTGAGTCTTAGGAAGAACATTCAACTAGGTTAAATGCAGCCGCTTGTGTTTGTGTTATTTAGCTCCATCGATTTCTCTAATTATTAAAGCTGTTACTAGATTAAATTCATAGCATTTGTCTTAGGTTGTTTAGTAATTAGGGTTAATTGGATCGTTTGCTTTCTAATTAACTACAATTAAGGAGAAATAGGAAAATAATTCCAACGGTGGATATTCAAAGTATAAATTGATTTATATTTGCATCTATGATCGGTTATGTATTTCCGATGGTGGAAGTGGACTTAGACCAAGGTTAGTCTTTTGATTGTTTTCGTTAATTTAATTTTCGTTGTTATTAATTGCGTTATTTATAATTGTTTGCATATAAAAACCCACAATCATTGTACGAATCATAAAGTATTGAATTACATACTCTTTGTGGGATCGACCCTTACTTCCACTGCTACATTAGTTTTAGAGGTTAAGGAATTACTTTTGGGTGCCTGCGACAGCAAACACTAGAGATCGTATCTGTCATATGTAATATCTTCATCGCATGTTTTATATGCTATTGATTGATTACCGTGATTACTTATTTCTAATTATGTGTTTTTAACCTTAGCCCTTAGTAGTACATAGAACATGTATGTTATGTGTTTTGGGTTCAAGACACGAGGTAAGGTCTATGATTCTCATTTTATCTGATTAGCTTGATTTAGGAAAGTACAAACTTTGTGTTTGTCAACAATTAAATTTAACCGCACGTTTTATGAGATCTACAACCTTTCAACCACACATTCTATCTACCTTTATCAAAATCTACTGAAAATCTAATTTTTATCGAACTCTATTTTTGGGATGCTGGTAGAAGGGTATAGCAACCTGAGATGCGCCTACCACACAACCTTGTATATTGAGGAGTGCCTTGGACGATTTGAGCAAGACATTAAGTATGTCAAAGTCAATACATGGGAAGCGAAGTTTGCCAAGAATGGGACAGATTTTTATTTATTTTTGAATTTCTATAAATATTGGGATTGAGATTGAGTTTTAAATTATCGAAATATTAAAAATGTGTGAAATATTATTGATCTTCGTTACAAACACTTTAACTGTATAATCGAACAAATACATATAAGATACAGCAAAATTAATACATTCGACACTAAGTATGCGTGTCTATTTAACTTTTGTTGGAGAATTTTCAAATAATGTCGTGTTTGGATATTGTAGGATGCTTTTATAAACGTGCAAGAGTCAATGAAACATCTTGGAAAGGTTCGATATGGTGAAGGATGAGGTACGACCATGTTGGACTATTTTTGGTTACTGGCCAGTGACCCTATGCTTTTGGGCGATTGGGAGGCAGAATGCAGGGATTCTGCATACCTGTTGGGCCACGTCCCCTGAGTGCTTGCCCCATGCTTTTGGGTAGCGCGTTGGCACTAACTAGTGAATAATAAATTAGGATTCATTGATGGATCCATTTTGCGACCTTCACCTGAGAATGGTCAGGAGCTTCTCAATTCATGGATCCGCAACAATAACATTTTTATCTCTTGGATCCTTAATTCTGTATCCAAGGAAATTTCTGCAAGTGTTATATATTCTAAATCTGCATATGAGATTTGGATAGATCTAAAGGAGCGTTATCAACAGAGGAATGGCCCATGCATATTCCAACAAAGGCGAGAATTGATGAATCATATACAAGACCAATCATCTGTCAGCACTTACTTCACTAAGCTGAAAACAATTTGGGAAGAGCTTAGTAACTATAGACCTATATGTTCCTGTGGAAAATATGTATGTGGAGGCAATAAGAAGCTTGTTGAACATCATCAAATGGAGTATGTTATGTCCTTTCTAATGTGGCTGCATAAATCATTTGCTCAAGTTAGGGGTCAATTGTTATTAATGGATCCCATTCCTCCGATTAATAAAGTCTTTGCACTTGTTTCTCAAGAAGAACATCTAAGGAAAGTCAATATGATCAATGATATATTGGCAAATAACCAACATGATACATCTGGAACCACTGATTCCATGGCCTTTCACGTTCAGAATGAGGCTAGAAAGGCTGGTATATGACAGCATTATAATAGATATCAGAAGAAGGAAAGACCTATTTGCACTTACTGTGGATACAAAGGTATGCGATTGATAAATGCTATAAGCTACATGGTTACCCCCGGTGGTAACAAAGGCCTGGACTGAAGAGTCAAACTGGATCAAATAATCAAGCAAATGTGCAATGGTTGACCATATTTCTGAATACCAAGTTTCTGAACCTGTCATGGATCAGACACAAGGAAATGTTAGGAATTTTAAG
Organism: Fraxinus greggii; assembly: GCA_903798315.1. NCBI lineage: Eukaryota > Viridiplantae > Streptophyta > Magnoliopsida > Lamiales > Oleaceae > Fraxinus > Fraxinus greggii. The sequence continues at coordinate 398 of CAIGRK010261195.1, read as the reverse complement.
CAGACGCTCAACCCTGTGCAATATCAACATCTGATGATTATGCTAAGTACTCATCTCAAGGCTGCAAAGCTGGACACTGAAATGGATGCCAACTCTGGTAAAGTTTCAGGTACCTGCTTCTCAATTTCTATTAATCCAACACTCAATTCATCTGGATACTGGGTGCTGGATTCAGGTGCTACAAGCCACATATTTTCAAATTAATAAGCCTTTCATGTATTATTCAGGATCTGCACACATTGAAGATGATTGGCAAGGGTAAAAGGACTGTAGACCTTTATGTCATTGATGTCAATTCATCTGCTTCAGTTCACCATCCTGAAAAATTTGTCATTCTTCTTATTCAGTAGTCAATAATGTGACTGATCAAATTTGGCACCATAGACTTGGTCATTTGT
>CAIGRK010261101.1:0-25358 GCA_903798315.1 Fraxinus greggii | reverse complement strand
ATGATAGCGGCATTGTAGTGGTGGTGACGATATAGTGACGACGCTTAGTGCCAATGAGAACGGGGTTTGGTAGGTTGTGGTAGGGGTGAAGAAGATATTATGATTTCTTTATTTAATTTTTTGTATTCCAAATTTCTGTATTTTTTTAAATTTCAATTTAGAATATTAGAATGACAAGTTTGCCCTTTTAATTTGGTATCCTTTCACATCAAATAGATTTGACTAACAAGTGACATAGACAGATATCGTCCATTTGGATGACTAAATTTATTTTTCAGATGTTGAAACCCCTACCCATAAAAGGGTTGGAAACGAAAGTAAAAATGAGCTCAAATGTTAGGGAAAATTTTATGTAATTTATCTATTTAATAAATATGCAGATTTTAACTATGTGTAGATTTTCATTCATCGTGAATAACAATATTTTGTTACCTGAAGCTCGAATGTTATCACCGTATGATTTTTTTTCTAATTTAAATCTAATTTTAACAGTTATTTGTCCATCCTTAGTTGCCACGCCAATTAGTCAAGAAATAATTATGATGTGAATCTAGATAGAATTTTATCATTGTATTCATATATTTCATGTGATCCACAATATTTAATCAACTTTATTCCTTAAAAATCTATGTCAAGCACTAATTGTGTTTACAATCGAATGATGTGATCAGTGGAGTATTCACTGTCCAGATATCATTAATTCAAGGAAGAATTGCAGTTGGGTCCCAAGCATTTCAAATTATTACAGATTATACTCAAACATTTTATTTTTGTAATCAACGTCCCAAACTTTTCATCTCTATTGCAGATGGAGGATTTGGATATGTTCTGTAACAATTTAAATGATTTGGGACCCTAGCTGCAATTCTCCCTTAATTCAATTAATCGAGGGACCATTGAAATTTGAGGGTGAAAGTGATGGGGAATTAATTTTAAATTTAAAAAGTATATTAAAATATTTTGCACAAGTAAATTATTAGTATTTTCTTTAAAGTTAATAATATTGGGTTGACGGAATTGTCCCGTATAGGCCGGCGATAATTTGGCCAATAGTGCGGTGACCACACTGCCTTTCTCTCAGTCTTAGTACATGTTTGGCTGAGCTTAAATTTACTTACAAGTAATAAGTAATTTTGGAATAAATATTTTTTATTAATTTAAGTTGAAAATAAGTTGTTTATTCAAAAATAACAACTAAATTGCAATGAATTACTTTGTGTGATTGGTTCTGAAATAAATAATATTTATTAATTATAGCTAAATTTAACTAATTAAATTAAAAATGAAAAAGTAAATTGTTCATACATATTCAATAGCAATGAATTACAAAAATACCTTTACTTCGTGTGTGGGGTTCCATGCATTCCATCTATATCGATAATTTATGTTATCCTTTTTTTGTGTTTTTTTTTTCAAAAAGTAATAAATTATGCTATACATAAATAATTTAATTTAATTTTAATTGAAATTGAAATTCGGATGCCGACCAAATTACTTTGTCATGTCACTATTATTACTATAAATTTCAAATTAATTATACCGGTTTACTCGTACATTTTCTACATTATTTTTTAGATTAAAAGTATATAGTAAATTAGATCAACATAATTCAATTAACATTGTACCCGCTAGTTACGGGACGTGTCGGACCAATTAATCTGCAACCCACACTAATTATTTCTTGAACTAAATGGTTACTCGTATTTGAACATTTGCCAAGCCTCGTGAATTTTATTTTTAAAGAAAAATATTGGTCAACTAGATTCCTAACTTTTGGCAAAAAGGTACTCATCTTGCTTCTCGTTGATTACACTTTACACTCTTAACTGAGATAATTATCATTGTAGAGGTCGACGACGCTTCCTAGGGCATGTGAGTGTAGTGGCCCGTGCTAGATTGATGCCACCACGAATTGAATGCAGTTAAAAATGCCGTCTTGCTCAAGGCTAAATTGGATTCAACACAATTGTGTTTATATGAGCAGTAGCCCATGTTTGACTCCAATTTCTTATTTTTTTTTTAATTTTTTTAAAAAACATTTAAACTCATTTTTAATTATACATTTCCTGAAACTTATAATTTTTATCAACTTTTTAACTGCACATTTCATCGATTTTTGTCTAAATCTAATCTTTATCCAAACAAAACATGGGCTTAATTCCATCTGCTGGATGCCTGAAGGCGCTATTATACATGATTGATAGTTCACTAATGATGCTGTTGCGTTTTTTCTATGGCAAATGTATGATATCATAACAATTAATATAGTGGATCTTTGAGTCCAGATTATCGTTCCCATGAGAACTATACTTTAGAATTTAATTAGATTTTTCTAACTCCATTTGATTAAATCAAATATACATATACATACATACATACATACATACATACATATATATGTTATTGTGAATTTTTGATTTAAATAGTTGAAATTAATTAAAATGCACAAAAAAATTGGTTGAGAATTCAAAGATGAACGTATATTAGGACTGAACAATTTCACTTATTGATCACCATTAAGTCTTAATTCAAGATTCAAGTGCCTAATGCAGTGTTCGATCGAACTCTTCTATGGTATTCAATTTACCTATCTCGAGTTCTCATTGATCATATCTAACTAATTCAATCGCATAACTCTATGTGAAGCCATCTTAGTTAAACGAAATATTGATTCTAAGAATTCACATGATAATAACAATATTTAGTATATGTATATCTACACATTATGCCCTAGATGCACCCAAGAGGCGCCTACGATGCCACGAAGACAGAGTGGTGGCGCCGGAGAAAAATTGCACTGCACTTCCTTTGGTATTTTCATCATAACTCTCTCCCGATATCCGATTGAGGCGATTCAAATTGGATTCTAAAGATAACTCAAATGACTACAACTTTACTAGAAATAGATGTTTTCTAACTTGAACATATACTGGGACAAAAAGGGATCTCAATCTCCGACTAAAAATTTGGAACATCACTGTGTCGTTGAAATTTGATATGTGAAAATATTTTGGTCATATTTCACTCATTTTGACTCCTAATTGCATCAATTTGACCCCTAGTATTCTCGATTTTTCATCGCGAGTTTCGGCACAATTTTTAAGTATTTATACTTTAGTCCCCAAACTCTGGATCTTGCTCATTTTTCGCCAATTTTCACTTCTTTCTTTCAAATCCATTTCCATTCATCGAGTTTCACCTAATAACACATTATATAATAAATTAGGCTATAATTTCATTAAAACAATTAAGAAATGACAATATTTTAGAGTCCGATTAAGTGTATTAAATACATTTATCAGATACATTGAAGAATAAATGTCATAAAGTATATGGTAAAATGTCTAGTTAAGATCTTCTTAGAAAAGATTTAACTTTTATCTTTATTTAACTTATTTATATTCAATTATAATAAACGAGAAATTTCTAAATTTTAAGCTCTACTTATTCGCTGATAATAGTTTTTTACTTGCCTAAAACATACAAGAAAGAGCAACTTTCAGTGGTAGGACAGCTCCAGTAAGGAGTTGAGCCAACATTTGACGCAATTCCACTCCAAGAAGTGGAAATCTATCCACTTGGAAAATTTAGGTTGGAATATCCAGTTGAACGCGTTTCTTATGGGAGCTTGTCCAAAATTTGCTAAAATACAGCGAACTTCTTATTATCCTATACATACAGATGAATACGCAGAGTATGCAGCGCTTTTAAATAATCCGAACCCATTAACCAGTTGTCATTTCCTAAGCTCTATTTTTTACCTGGTTTTCATCAAGATCTCAGCACTTCTTTGTATTATAGTAAGTGGACTTTCATCAAGAAATTTCGGAGCTTATACTTTTTTCTTTCTTTATTTCTTTTTTTTGTGGTATTCTGTATTCGTTTCTATCCTTTCTCTTTGTGGGTTTGATTAATTTCGTGAATTCCCACTCAACTCTGTCAGATTTCACCTTTTAATCAGTTGAAAACTGTTCTTTTATTGGGATATCTATGATGATTGTCTTATGGGTTTTATGAGCTTATATTAGATTTTTACCTGTATTCATTCTTAGCAACTGAAGTGAAAAGCTAGAGATTTGACTTTATTAGATACTAGATTTTTTTAACTGATCTGAAGATTGGATCTTCTTTATTACTAGATTTAATGGTGGAAATTGGCGGAATTTTAAAGAAGGAATTGATTTAGTGAGGTTTGATTAGATGGGGAATACTTGTGTTGGTCCTAGCATATCAAAAAATGGTATTTTTCAAACGGTCGCAGCTGCTATGTGGCGATCCCGAGTGCCAGAGAACAATGGTTCTTCAAATAATGGAGAAAGTGTAAAAAATGAGATGCCAACCTCTGCTAAAGAACCGGAGTCACCAATGCCGGTCCAAAGCACGCCACCCAAACAAGTGACGATTCCAAAGCCGGAAACAAAACCAGAAGAACCGGCCAAATCGAAGAAGCCTCCCCATATGAAGAGAAATGCCAGTGCGGGGCTAAGGACTGATTCTGTTTTACGAAGGAAAACGGGGAATTTGAGGGAGTTCTTTAGTTTGGGGAAGAAACTAGGACAAGGGCAATTCGGAACAACATTCCTCTGTGTAGAAAAGGCAACGGGGAAGGAATATGCGTGCAAATCAATTGCGAAGAGGAAGTTGTTGACTGATGATGACGTGGAGGATGTTAGAAGGGAAATTCAGATAATGCATCATCTGGCGGGGCATCCGAACGTTATATCCATTAAGGGGGCTTATGAGGATGCTGTGGCTATTCATGTTGTTATGGAGTTATGTGCAGGGGGTGAGCTTTTTGATAGAATAATTCAACGTGGGCATTATACTGAAAGAAAGGCAGCCGAACTCACTAGGACTATAGTTGGTGTGGTGGAAGCTTGTCATTCATTGGGGGTTATCCATCGTGACCTCAAGCCGGAGAATTTTCTTTTTGTTGATCAGGAGGAGGAATCACTTCTCAAAACAATTGATTTTGGCTTATCAATATTCTTCAAGCCAGGTATGTGTGTGTGTGTTTAAGTGATTCTTTACTATTGTTTTAACTTGTTCCTGATTCATACTTCGCTAAATTTTGCCAGCAGAACAATAATTGAAAGTTGGTGAGTTGGATTAACCTGTTTGGGATAATATTGAAGTAGACAAAGAAATTAAAATCACATTAATTGTGTTGTCTTGCCTTATCTCGTACCTTGTACCGCGTACCAGATTCGTCCTATTTGTCAAACGGGTATAAAATTCCGTTTATAAAACCAACATGACAAATGGTTTATGTGCTTTAAGCTTTTGGATTCGTTAGACCACCGAAATCTGAATCCCCTGGTTCTTTGTTGTGAAGGGATTGTGACATACCGCTTGAGTGAGATGAAATAACTATGACTCAACTTGTTATAATTTAACCTATTATCACTTTACCTCAACAATATCTTCTTGTTCTTCGAAGCCTGGGCAATGCATCCAATTGCTCTGGTGAATAAATTTGTAATCTCACATGCAATTTCATAGAGCTTTGGATTAGAAATGAATCGATAAGCTTTTCTTGATAATGGTTTAATATGTCATAATATTTCCATCTGAAAGCCTCTGTATTCTAATTTGAGTCAAAATGCCTTTCTTGGCAACTTTTATACTATTAATAATCATGCATTAAATGATCAATTGAGAACAAAATCAGCCCAGTTGTTAAGTTGCCAATCCACTTGCAAGTGGCTGCTGGTTTGGTGATCACTAAACTTCTAGCAAAGTTTTACGTTGGTCACAAAATTTCATTTTATTTGACGTTAGTTACTGATCTTAAACTTAGTTACAATTTAGTCACTTCGTCCATATATGTCAGTTTGACTAACGGAAAATGTTTCTTGTCAGTCTGGTTATTTGCCAACTGGACAGTCACATTAGCTTATCCATTAGTCAAACTAATGGATATGGACCCAAGGCCAACTAACAAATGTTTAAGTTCAGCAACCAACTTGAAACAAAGTTTAATTTTAGCGACCAACATGGAGCAAAATAATGGTCAGTGACAAATATTAAAATTTATTAAATGTTCAGTGCCACCATTGATTTAACCTGCCATGCAATTGATTTCCATGTCTGGTATAGGTTTGCACCCTTTACTCTCCTAACCTCAGAGGAACTGGTGGGTTTCTATTTCAGGGGAAAGTTTTACAGACGTGGTGGGTAGTCCATATTATGTTGCACCAGAAGTTCTTCGAAAGCGCTATGGTCCTGAAGCTGACGTCTGGAGTGCTGGAGTGATTGTTTACATTTTACTTAGTGGAGTTCCTCCTTTCTGGGATGGTGAGAATTTCACAAGTTTTCTCTGAACGTTGCATCAACATCTTGTTTGCGTCCGACTAATACTAGGAAGTTTCCTCTGGTCTTGAATTTTCATTTAACTGTATTGACTATAGAGAACGAGCAAGGAATATTTGAACAAGTACTCCATGGTGATCTTGACTTCTCATCTGATCCCTGGCCAAGTATATCAGAAGGAGCAAAAGATTTGGTAAGGAGAATGCTTATTCGGGATCCCAGACGCCGTTTAACTGCACATGAAGTTTTATGTAAGTGATTCTGATTGTCACCTCAGATTTTCTTGGTTCAAGTAAATAGTGAAGGTTTGGGTTATGGCCCGGCCCATAAGGAGCCGAGGCTGGCCGCCACCGGTCTTTTCATGGAACCAGGCTGCTTTGTGCTTGAGCTTTGACACTTCTATGCGCATGAAAGCTAAATAAGATTACCACTAAATATTGAGGTTTCTTTTCATACTTAATAAGTGAAAAAAGTTACTTATTGCAATATTTAAGGGCTAATTTCAAAATAAATAACTTATTTCCAATTTTGACTAACAAAAATAAGTATTTATATTAAAAATATATGTTTTTTTTACTTTAGCCAAAGACGCACTTCTTTTTAACATTTACCTAAATGCGTCGTCTTCCCCTGGGGTATAACCGAGCCTTGTCGGATGAACCTAATTGAGGCAAGCCGAATACTTGACAAAACTTGAGCTGAAGCTTGTGCTGCAGTAACTTGAGTGAGCGAGCCCAATGTCCTAAGGCTCGATCTTGATCTCGACAATGTTTAGGAAAAAAAAATCTTTCAGCTTAGTAGAAAATGTTAATGTACTGTTGAATCGAATTGAATTACAGCATACATGTATATGTGCATATTTACTCGTCTACATAATTAACATACATACATATGTCCGTGCATATACATCATATATGTTACTGCTCCTAGGCACTTTTACTATGCCCTAGATGGCTAGACACTCCCTCCAAACACCTCCACTGGTAGGTTTGACTGAACTTTTCCATTGAGAAAGCTTTAAATTTTTTGGCAGGCCATCCGTGGGTTCAAGTTGATGGTGTCGCTCCTGATAGGCCTCTTGACTCTGCTGTTATAAGTCGCATGAAACAATTTTCTGCCATGAACAGACTTAAGAAAATGGCTCTTAGAGTACGTTCCTAAGTAAATTGCACTTGCCATTATCATAGACTATTATATGCCTTGAAAACATTTCTACATTTCTTTGTACCTAAAATATAATGACAACAAAATGAAAAGTTAATATTAAGGTCCTGTTCGGTACAGATTAAAAGCCAATTAAGATTGAAAATATGGCCGTTGTGGATTCTCCTCATCTCATAAAAGTCAACAATAACGACTAGATTTTCAATTTTAATCTGATTTTAATCCCTACCGAACACGCCCTAAGAATAAACTTGTACTTTCTGGGATTCTGTATAGAAACTTACATGTCTTTTGCAGGTAATTGCAGAGACCTTGTCTGAAGAAGAAATTGCTGGCCTGAAAAAAATGTTCAAGATGATAGATGCAGATAACAGCGGCCAAATCACTTTTGAAGAGCTCAAAGCTGGACTCAAAAGAGTTGGTGCCAATCTTAAGGAATACGAGATTTATGATCTAATGCAAGCAGTAAGTATCTGATCATTTGCTGTTTTTGGACGTTTTAGCTGGAGAGTGAAAATAGTACTATATTTTTTCAAGATGAGCTGTTATCGGCTCCATATTTTTTTATTTCCTTTTCAAAAAGATCCTTGTATAAATTCTATGCGAATAACTATTGGGGCATGAGTTTCATCCCAAAAGGTTAACTATTAGAAGAGCCAAATCCCTTGTAACCCAAGATCATCACCATGTCTAGCCGATGTGGGACTCCATTTTGCATATTACCAACAACTACACCTCAAGCAAAGCACCACGCCATCATGACCCACACATGATCACTCCTCATGCGATTACCTCTTCCGACCATCTTCTTTCAACCGAGAAGAGCACACTAATCCCAAGTTAATATGGTCCAAATGCCAATTTGGATCTTCAACACACTTCCAGGGACTCATGTTGCGCATCCATATGGCTAAGCCCGGGGCATGACTCTGATACAAATTGTAGGAACACAAAGTTCCATCCTAAAAGATTAAGCTATTAAGAGGAATTACCAATCCCCTCATGTACCCAAGATTATCCCCATACGTAGTCGATGTAGGACTTCACATATCTCCAACAATAACTGTTCCAAGTCAAGAACTCGAGCTAATAAATAAGAGGAGTGATAATTTCACAAATTTATTTGCTTTTTATCATATTGATACAGTTCCTATTTGCTTTTGTTTCTCATCTCAAAGACGAGCATAGCCAGAGGATGGTATGCACTAAAATTGTTCTAATCGACTTCCCTTATTGAAATTGCAGGCCGATGTCGATAACAGTGGAACAATTGATTATGGGGAGTTCATTGCTGCAACAATGCATCTAAATAAAATAGAGAGAGAGGATCATCTATTTGCTGCATTTTCTTACTTTGATAAAGATGGAAGTGGCTACATTACCCCAGACGAGCTTCAACAAGCCTGTGAGGAGTTTGGCATAGGGGAATTCCGCATAGAAGAGATGATCCGAGATGTTGACCAAGACAATGTGAGTTAAATTTATCATCTGCATTACCTTCTTTTTTTTTTTTCCCGACTATAAAAAAAGCAAGATGAAAGGGGCAATGCAAGTTTGTGATGTTAAACGAGTCAAGGGTCTAAATTTTTTCGCATAACATACCGAATATCTAAGAATAATTGAAATGAAATTACAACAATGCTATGGATGATATCTTGGTGTCATTTCACGTTAAAATCATATTTTTAATCAGGCATTTAAAATGCATTTATTCTATGCTTCGATGTGTCATATGGTTCCTATTTAGAACTTACAGTGTGATTTCTTTAACTGCTTCTACAGGATGGACGCATTGATTATAATGAGTTCGTTGCCATGATGCAGAAAGGGAATCCAATCATTGGCGTTGGTGAAAAGGGCCAAGAGACGAGTTTCAGCATAAATTTTAGAGACGCGTTAAAGCTTTAACTCGAGTTATGGAGAAACAACTTGATTCTTTTTTATTCAATTTTATCTTTTTTTTGTTTTTTTCTTCATGTTAAAATAGTATAAATAGTATAGTAAGAAGCCCTGGTGGCCAATTCTTGTCATGCAGTGGTCTTGCTCTTTCAGGGACCTTGTTAAAGTCTTTCCATGTTTACTTAATTTGTTTCTGTAACAGCAGTTTCTGGCTTAAAATTATACATGTTTTATTTTTTAGCATGCTTTGACAACTTAAAATTTTTCTTACTTTTAAGCAAAAATTATTTTTTAAGTAATTGTTATTTTATTTTCTAAATAAGCAACTTATTTAGGATTTACTTATTTACAATTAGCAATCTTACTTCTATATAAACCAACAAATAAGTTTCAATATATAAAAACATTCTATTGGCGAAAATTAGATTTAACAATTTGTGATTTTTTAAAAAGAAGTAAATAAGTTATTTATAACCACAATAAGTAATTAGTTTTAAACAAAAGTAATATTTTTTACTTAGCTCACATTTGAAATTGTTTTTTTCAAATCATTTTTTCTCTATACTCATTTTCAACTATTCATTAAAAAAAAATAATAGTCAACTTTCACTCTTTTTCATATTTTTTTCTACTTTTTAATCACCGTCTAAAAAATCACGAGAGCTTAATGCATATATAAGAAATATTTAATTTGCATGGAGATAAATAATTTTACCTTTTTACATTTTATGAGGGCAAATTATGTTAATTTCATAAATGGTCAATGAAGTTTGTATGAATTAACGAGATATGAATTATAGATTTTTTTTTTTTTAGTAACAATTCAGTTTTTGGTCCACACTGATATTCATGGATTGAATTTTAAACTATAATCTACCTTGACATTTGGGCATTGTGTAAATATGGACAGTAGATATGCTATCGGACTGATCATTTGTGTAACGCTAAGTAACATATGTGACTGATCATTTGTGTAAAGTTAAGTAACATTTGTGACTAATTGGGTTAGAACAATAATTTAAAGACCAGCTTGAAATTCCGCATAAACTTCGCTGCCCATTTGCGAACTTAACTGCCAATTACAACGTTCAAATTTACAGTTGGAGAGTACGCACCAGAATCTCTCTCACGCACGCGCGAAATCGATTTCTCGATTCTGTAACAAATTACAATAATTCGTCTTTCCCTTTCCGTCTCTCCATTCGAATTGATTCATACTCAACACGAACTTCGTAATCAAATGTCGACTACCGGCGAAGGAGACGCCGCCGCCACTTTTTCATACGAAGGCGGAGGAGCGGGAGGGAAGTTCCGTGAAAGACCCTTCCGGAGAACTCAACGGAGGACACCGTACGATCGCCCCGTCAATACCCTCCGAGGAATTACAGCCACCACCCCCAACGAAAATAGTGGGAATTGGTTAACGAAGCTTGTTATGGACCACGCTTCAAATCTCATTTCCTATGGGGCCAACCGATTCTTCTCCTCTGTTTTCCGTAAACGCCTCCCCGGTCCTCCTCGGCAAGAACCAGGTTACGCTCCCCCCTCTATGTATGTACTTACTGGTAAAAAAAAATTATTTTTGAGCGGAAATTTGTTGGTTTTATTAGTTAGGGTTCATTTGGTGGGGGGAAATTATAACTTGAGTTTTATATTAAATATTTCTATTATTTATGAATATATGTGCATGGAGGTATTTGATTAGAGAATATGATTTTATATATTCCAGTAGGCGGTGAATTACCCAAGGGTTTTTGTTGCATTGAGCAAATGATAGTATATTTAACTTACTTCCTGGGATACTTTACTTTCCTTTTGATTCTCGAGGTTTCCTTGTGACGTTTGAATAAAGCCTAATGTACTTTGTAATGTAAACAGAGGCTAATCATGAATTGAGTGGTGGGTTTCAAGGGACAGTTTCTGAGGTAAGTGTATCTCCTTTCTTGTTGTTTTTTGTTATTTTTTCCAATTCCTTGATCATGGGTTTGTTATATTTGAAGAATATTGTATGAGGAGAGTTAGGGGTAGAAAGCCCATTTCATAAAATTGTTAAGAGAGTTGGAGGGTAGAAACCCATTTGATAAAGGAAATGTTATAGAGGAATCACATGGGTCAGAAGTTGGTGAGTCTAATAGAGAGAGAGGAGAGCATACTAAAATGTGAAAAATGTAAAAGCTTTGAGAAGTACAATTAGCTAAATGGAAGCTGGGACGGCTATTCAGATGTCCTTATTTAAAATGCACGAGAAATTGTATAGTTATCCTATAAACTAGGATGATGAAATTATTTTTATAAGATATATTGACAAATGGAAAAGAAGTATAGACATAAACTAACATAATTGTATTAAGGACTTGAATAGAAGAGTTTGTTTCACATCGATGAGACCAAGTAAAGATGGAGGGATTATTTCAAAAATTTTATTTAATGGAAGCATAACATGGATTGTAGGGATCTATTTAACTTTATTGAAGACATGAACAGAAATTATGCTAGCAGGATCTGGGTTTTGAAATGACGAGGTTATGAAGGTGAAATGTGGTAAGACATTGACTTCGAAGGAATCCTATTGACATGGATGTCTTTAGGTAAGATGAGTTGTTTTTAGTTAATGAACTTAAAAGGATGTTTGAGATGTTTTTGTAAACGGTTAAAGTATAAATAGATTGAAATGAGTGGTGAATAAGTGGGTAATACTTGTGGTCCTTCAAAATGTGTGGATAAAAAGTGATTTCAGGGTTTATAAGCAATTTATAAACATGAATCAAACATACGCTAATTAATGCAATTTCAAATAGCCAGAAGATGCTTCACGAGCAGAGATATATAAACTTATACTAATTGTGGAGGCATTAAAATCACGTTTCATACTTTGAACACTTGGGACGGAAAACATTCATTCCTATGTGCCTTCTTAATATAACAAATTAACAAAATTAAAAGTCCAACTTGTAAACAAATGTGAAGAATAAATAAAGTAGCAGAAAGTAATGTCTTAAATTAGTAATTACACAATAAAATTGCCATCTACTATAGAAATAGAAACAACCTAGGAACCTTCCGTATGAACAACATTACTGATAGTGCCTTTTCCTTAAAGATAGGGAAAGGAAAAGATTAAAAAAACCAGTAAAAGTCTACAAATATTGCGTAAAAAGCTGAGGCCAGTAATAAAAACTCCGGATTAGGCAAGATAAATGAGTGCACAACTAGCTCTTCCTTAGGCACCTTGAGGCGTTAGCCTCAGTAAATCGAGTTGTAAATCATTAAAATGGCAATCAAGATATAAACTGTAAGATTAGGAGAGTTTCATGAAAGCCTTAAATGAGGCGTGTCTCAAGGTGTATGCCTCAAAACAACTTTTTTTGACAATGAAAGAAGACATGGGTGTTCAATTTATTATGGATACTCTTCAATGAGAAGTACAATTCTAAGTAGTTCATTTTAAGAAAGCAACCTCTACAGTTGTACTATCTAACTTCCTTTGAAGGACATTTACAAAACACCTATTAAATTATAGGTTCATCTAGCAAATAATATCCTGTGAAAGCACTTCTTGCATAGTCCAGTAATGTGGACTTTTCATGTAAGAAAGAGGACCAAACACGCCCTAAATTGCTAGCTAAATTTTTAATTCTGCTACTCCCAAGTTGAGTACGACACGTTTCTTATTCAGATTAATATGTTATTTCTGCCTTTATTCTTGAGGATGCCACCCATTGTGTTTTTAAAGTTGGTGAAGGTAATTTGCATTTTTTTTTATGGGTGAAGAATCACTCTGGAGGACAAGAACCTGCAAGTGGTAATGGCAGCCATCTAATAAATAGTTGTGTCAGTGGTGGGATGTCTGAGCTTGAACAATTGTTAAAGCAGAAGACCTTTAACAGGTAAGCTTCTGCAATCATATGTCCGGAGCGTACATGCTTCGTGTAGTTTTTTCTTTTGCAGGTTTGCATAAGAGTAAAGTTTATTTAGAATTATTTCATTATTTGTTATTTTTGGGTCTTTTTGTTGCATTCACTTACAACAAGAAACAACCACCAGTGTTTGGTGCAACACCCATATTTTGGTGTATTCTTCTTTCTTTCCTTGGTATTTCGTCCTGTCGAATTCAGAATACGGATCTCATACTATCCCCATAAACTGAAAATCCATAACACCAATTGCTTCCTAAAGCATCTCGTGGATTATTACGTCCTTCCTTGACTCCGGGTGCCTAGGTATCCATCGAAGCCTTTTCTCATTTGAACCTCGTCATTCAAAGTGTCCTTGTGAGTTGAGGAACCAAGTTTCAATTAGCAATCACATTGTACTCTTACTCTATAGTATGGCCAAGTTTCTTCCTCTAGAGATATACCAGGGATAGTTGGGGGACTTTGCTTCCATTGTGTACAATTGACGTTAATCAAGAAACTTGGTTTTCTGAAGTCTGTAGCAATACTATTGCTTTTTTTTTTTTTTTTGAGTTCCCTGGAGAGATTGGAAACTGTGTGATATGTTGAGTAGTATTGAAATCATGCTTTGACCTTCATTGCTTGCTGAAATGATTTTACTCCACGAGAAATTGAACAAAAAACCACAATCTTTCTATTAGGTAATCTAGTATCCTTATGCATGAGGATAATCTCGGTCGTTGTGGTCACGATATTCACTGGGCCAAGAGCATCCCCTCTAGTAAAAGATTCCACAGATGGTTGACCTAAATTTGAGAGTTAGATGCTCGTCAGTCATATAGGAGTTCATCCAATGATCTTCTGTGGTGGAAGTCAATGAATAGCTGGATATCCCGTGCTACACCCCTGTGGCAGCCAACTAACTTAGTTTTCGGCCATATCTAGACACTTTTTTGGGTTTCCTTATCCTTGCACCTCCTGAAGGCTTTACAAAATGAGCTTTCTTGCCTAAATGCTACTGGTCACTTTGAACTAACATTTACATGGATTTCTCTTGTATATGAGAAGAGATGAAACACAAGTCCCTGATTTTCCCCCTTTTTGTGCCATTAATAATTTATATGCCATGGACACCTCTGTATGAAAATTTAATTTTGAAAAATGATGTTATTCATCTTGGGTCTTCAAATGTGACTGGTAAAGTTTTATTTTCTTTGTACAATCATAAAGTAATCACGCATTTGTTATTTGTTGAATTTCTTATATGATATGCTACCTTGTCCAAGGACCTGATAACTTTTGCAAGTTCACAATTTGTGGTTTGAATTTGCATCTTTTAAGGGAATCGACTTGGTTTTCCAACTACTCTGCAACATAACCTTCTATTATGTCTTGACAACCTCTCTATGATGTATTTCAATTATTTTGTAGATGTGTGTCTAGGCAATTGGTTGTTTCATAATGTTCTAAAAAATGCTTGAATCCTTGGGCTCGAGTTACTAAAGTGAAGCTTGTTGGTGCAGACCTGAGATTGAACATTTGACAGAGCTATTGTGTTCAAAAGCTGTAGGAGTTCCTGCGATTGATGATGGCAAAACGACAGATGCATTGCCAAAGCTGCAGACGGATGTTGAAAGGCATCAACAATATTCAAGTGCTTCACTGGAAAAATATAAAATTGAGGATAGATCTCATGGAGTCATTTCAACTCCTACTGTGAGTTCAAAAGTATGCTGAAAAGCTTTATTATTGATAAGCATTTAGATATCCAGTTAGAATTGTGTCGTTGGTTGATATATATATCTGATGATTTCTTGTAGCGTCCTTGTCTCTTAAAGGTAACAGATTGAGTTTCCTATGATATTTATACCCTAGAAATGTTTCTAGGTCCTTAAGCATGAGATTGCTTCTCCTGCTGAACTTGCAAAAGCATACATGGGCAGTAGGCCTTCAAAATTATCGCCGTCAAAGTTGGGGATGCGTAACCAAGCTGTTACAGAAGGCTCACGGTTTCTAAGTAATGTACTATTTACTCCGAAATCACCTATCACGTCATTCACAATAAACAACGCCGTTAACCCTGGTGTTCTCGAATATGGATCTATAACCCCAAGATCTCATGGCAGATCAGCAATATACAATATGACTCGTACACCATATTCCAGAGTTTATCCAACTGACGTAGATAAGGTTCATTTATGATGTTTCTCATTTCTGTACAGTATACCTGTACTTTCTATCTATTTTTCTCTGATGCTTGGTCTTTTTCCAGGGAACTGGATCCGCTGATAATGGTTACGGTGGGCGGTCGTCATCATCATCTCCGTTTGCAATGGAGCATTATAGACGACTAGGGCCTAACAAATTGGTATATAGTACTTTCGTATTTTTACATTGGATCATACATTGTCATCTCACTTGTCATCTTTCATTTTTCTTTTCTTTTAAATTCTACATGTTTTGTTTCATCTTTTTTGTAGACCCTAAAACGCAGGAGTTCAATGTTAGATGATGATCTCGGTTCCGTTGGTCCTTTGCGGAGGATCAGACAGAAACCCAGTCCTTTATCTCGTAGAAGTCCTCCTTCTAATCGTGGAGTGGAGATTAGTTCTGATTATGCACACATATCTTTGAAGCAGAAACTTGCATTAGAGGGGGAACCAAGGCATAAGGTCTCAAAAACTGTTGGAGGAAATAAGGATAAAAGCACTCCAAGTACCAGTTATACTCCCATCCCTGCTAAGTCTAGCAAGATTGCTGCTAGAATATTGCAGCATCTTGAAAAGCTGACCCCAAAGGAAAAATCATCAGAATCCAAGGCATCTGCTGCTCGGGATAAATTACCTTCGAAAATGAAACCAATCAAGATCCAGGATGGCCATAAGTTGGAGGGTTGGCCTATAGCCACTTTTCCTTATGCTCATGATTCTACTTCACAAAAGCAAGTGGAGGTAGAAGAAAATGGCCCAAAAGAGTCTGTTGGTCCATGTGAGATGTTGACTCCCGCAGTGAATATTGATACCTCAGTATTAGTAAAAGCTTTCAGACCTATGGTTGAAACTACTGATTCTTCTCTTAAGACTTTTGCATCTCAACCTCCTCAAAAGAAGCAAGCCTTTGAGATGAGCGCACATGAGGTAGGTATTGTTTCATTTCCGTGGAGTGTATAAATTTATCAGTGAAATGCTTACGGGCTAGACTTACCCGACTTTGATCTGTTACGTATTTAGGTTATTTGTTAGGTCACATCCGCATATTTGGGGCTTCAAGTGTAGTTGATGATTCTTGAATACGCTTATTTCTGCTAAAGGCCCTCTGAGAATAGACTGATTTTCTGTAATGAAAATCCAGCTTATGGAGCTTGTGTCGATATTAAATTTTTTGTCTTTTGTAGGATTATTTGCAGCAGGATGACTATAGAGATTCCAATGGGCCACCTCAACCATTAGTCGATAGGAGAGAAACAGCGGAGATAGCTGTCAATGACGGAAAGCCTTCACCTGCTGAACTGAAATTGGAGAAAACCACTATTCAGATGGAAATGAAGTCACCTTCAGGTCCTTTGTCTAGCAAAAGCAGTGATATGGAAAGTTCTGGGGTAATCATTGTTGGAAAAGAAAGCACTATCTTTGCCTCCACGGCTTCCCAGGCACCAAGCACATCCTTCCAATCAACCTTGCTTCCTCAATCAGTGTTCAATTTTGACAAACCAAAGGAAGTGAACAATTTACAATCACTTGCGATTTCATCCTTGCCTTCTGAATTATCATCCAGAAAATCAATTACTTGTTCGGAATTTAAACCAGAAAGTTCAAGCAGGTTAGTCACCATTGTGAGTAATGTAGCAAACTGCTGTTGAGTTCACCTAAGTAGTTTTTCTTTCTTTCTGGTGCCCCATGACCTTTTGCTGCATTTTCTGATAACATGTCATTTGAAAGTTTTCATTATATTCTTGATGTTTTCCTGCTATTCGTCTCCTTTTCAAAACTGTGCAATTTTTATGCTCGAAATTTTCTGATATGAGAGTTTATCACTCACTTTCTGAGTTATTCCAAATTCACTTTAAAGTGTGAAATTCACCTCAGGAAGCAAGACACAATCATGTAGTTAAGCTTATATTTTTTTCTCTATTTCTTTTCTCTTTAAGCCTGACGTGCCCTAACTATTTTATGTGATGACTTGTTTTGAAATTTATGCGTTTGTAAGAATTTAAATTACACTTTCCATGTTTGCCCGAATCACTCTTGAAAGTGCAAAAATCCATTCAGAGAACCAAACTGTCATGCACTCTCTCTTCCTTTCTCTACAGCCCGACATATGTTAAAAATGTATTCTGTCATTGTCTTAATACCTTGAGTTGTCAATCTGGACCTAGAAACTGTAATGCAATCCTAAACTTAAGTATTGGATTTGGGTATATACAAGCTGTCCATACAGAATCTGTCTTTGTTGAAGTTGGAAGTGTTTTAATTTGTTAATATGCATGATGTTGCATATCTAAGTTTCTAAGTTCACCAGTCATCAGATACGCTTGACAAGACATGAAAAAAGAAGTGAATCCATAGTACTTTTTACATATAGAACCCCTGGTAGCAAAATTGATCAAACAGATGGAACTTGGACAAAAAAAAAAAATTCTTTAACCCTTGTTTAATTTAGATTTTTTCAAAATCGCTTTTCCTCAAACTCGTTTTTCAACAACACATTTTCCCAATAAAATTTTTTTTCACCCGTATCCATAACCTTTCCCTATTTTTCATGTTTCCCATAACTTTTCCCTACATTTGAACTGCACATTCTCAAAAAAAAATTCACTTTTCAAATAATCATTTCACACAAGCACTAAAGTGTTTTAATCTATTTTTTTGTTTGTCTATCATAACATTCTTGGATTGCAAAATGCATGTGCAGCTCGGTAAATCTTCTTTCTAATGCGACTGGCTGTCAGCAAATAATTACCAAGTCAAACAAAGGTGATGATCAGAATATGCAAAATGCTGGCAGTAAAATTGGAAAATCTGAAACTGTTTTTTCTGTTGCATCAAATGGATCACTTGTTTCCAGCCCTCCTGCCTTTTCATTTACCCCTTCTACCAGCATTGCAAACTTCGTATCCAGTTTCACTGCTGCTTTCAGTAGCTGTCATTTTGGGTCTAATGTGCCACCTTCACCCTTTATTAAGTTTGGTATTTCTGCGGATCCATCCACTGCTGTTTCAGCATCAACAACTTTCAATGTATCAGAACCAACAGTTTTCCAATCTAAAGCAGAGGACAATAATATTTTTGGCAGCTTAAGTAGTACAAGCTCTGGCGTTTCATCATCTGTGGCAAGCTCTGGAAGTAACACTTTTGGACTTGGTTCTTCACCCGTGTCTTCAACTGCAAATGTTCAATCTCCGGGTTCTTTTCTTGCTGCTGCCAGTGGATTTTTGACGTCCTCCGTTGGAACTGTCTCACAGAGCACACCCATTCAGTTTGGTACATCTGCATCATTATTGTCCTTCTATATCTCTAGCAGTACTTCATTTGGTTCATCCACTGTAAGTTCCCAAGCATTAAGTCAAAATAGTAGTTTCAGTTTTAGTTCAAGTTTGGCTTCTGCATCAACTACCAATGGAATTAGCTCTGGAAATGAGCCAACATCTAGTCTGTTTAAATTTGTTGGGAGTTCTTCAGGCGTCAATGCAGTTTGCTCCAGCAGTGGTGCAACTGGCTTATCTAGTTTTGGTGCCAGTTCCTCCTCTTCTGGGACTAATACTGTTGGTTCTAGTGGTGGTGCCTCTTTTGGTGTATTTAGTTTTAGTGCCAGTTCTTCAGCTTCTACTCCTGGGATCAATGCTGCTTCCAACAGCACCAGTACTTTTGGCATTAAATTTGGCGGAAATTCTTCAGCTTCCTCCATGTTTACTACAAACACTGATCCGATAGTATTGAATTCGTCCTCTGGTGCCTCTTCAAGCCCTGCTTTCTCATTTTCTGCGGCCCCTGTTGCAGCTTCCTCATCTGTATTTGCTAATCCCACTTCTCCCTTTGCAATCTCACCCTGGGACAATAATCAAATAAACACTGAACGCAGCATGGCCGAGGATCCAGCGAAGTCGTCTGTACCTTCTCTTCCTGTATTTGGTCAACCATCCATCTTGCCTTCTACCTTGGTCGGCAAGTTTGGGTTGGCAAATCCATCACAAGCTAATCCCTTTCAATTTGGTGGCCAACCAAATCAAGTTGCTCAGGAAAACCAATCTACGTGCCAGGCATCAACTAGTCTAGGATTTAATGCCAGTGGGAGCTTCTCATTAGGCGGTGACGGTGACAAGTCGGGTCGTAAGATTGTTAAAGTTAATCCCAATAGGCACAGGAAGAAGTGAAGAAAATGAATGGTAAACCTTTTGTATGCTTCATGGACGCCATTTATCACTGAGAAGATGAGTTGTTCAGGAAGACCCCTCCTAGCATTGTAAAAGGTGTATTCTTTTAACAATTTTTCCTTTCATTTAGTAGATTTTTGAAAGGCTTAGAAAGTCTTCACATTTTTGTATACTTGGTGTTGAACTCGGAAAATGATTGCAATCTACCAGTAGAGCAATACTTGAAGATGTTGGGTCATGGAATTGTGTAAAAGTAACCATGTTACAGTGTACTTGTTTGTTTAAACATCAAGGGAATGCTTATAGAGAAAATATCTAGTTAATTTCCATTTTCAACTTGAGATTTATGGATTGTCGATTTTTCAAGTTTACTTTCTTTACTAATAAAATTTACTTTTTTGAAATTTGACTTTTAAGCACGGTCTTTATAGAAGTTTTAATAGGGTTATGGAAAAGAATATAAGTCACTTTATAAAAATATTGTTCTTACTTTTGAAAAAAAATTATTATCTAGTAAGGGTGTGTTAGAGCCACATTATTTTGAAAGAATGTATTCTGAAATAGTAGATTGATAGAGAATGTGTGGTTGAAAAAAAAGGAAATATTATTGATGTGATGAAAAATATTATTTAATGAAAAATGTATGGTTGAAAAGAAAAGTGTTTGACTTACAATCATTAGAGGGCGGTAAAATTTACAGCCCTCTCTAATTAGTGTGGGGCCCAGTAATTAATTAATTAGTGGGCTCCACACTAATTAGAGAGGGCTGTAAAATTTACGGCCCTATAATGACTGTACAAGTGGGGTTTTTGGGTTGAAAATAAGTAGAAGAACGAAAATGAGAATTTTAATTGGTACCGGGGCTAAATAATTTTTAGGTGTGTATAAATTTATTCTATTGAAGAAGTTATTCACACTCGGTGCCATTTTCTCTTGTAAGTACACGACTAACTCGGAATCGAGGAAAAATAGAAGTAATGCAAGCTATTTTTAGTTGAACTGATCAATAAAAGAAAATAATTTTAATAGGGATAAATTAAAAAGTAGCCCTTAAAATAGAAATCCCTCTTCTTTTTTCGTTTTTGTTTTTTTAAGTGGACATGTGCCGGCGTTCGAAATAAACACACAATTTACCAGGGCGGAAGTCACTACTCACTATTATGCGCAGTTGGTGAACTTCGAAAAGAACACGCCAGAAAACAATGTGGAGAAAAGCTCTAGTATGCGCTGGTGGTGAACTGCAACAACTTTTACGACCATGTCTCACTTTAGCATCTCGCTCGTCATCCAGCGTCTCCTCCGTCGCCGCCGTCAACTCCATACTACTCCGTTCCCTCAAAGACCACTATGTAGAAGTCTCCAAAATGACCCCTCCTCCAGTATGTTCTTCTCTCTCTACATACGCATTTTAGTTTAGTTCTTGAGGCATATAATTGGATTAGGGTTTTCTTGTTAATTTTTTTCTTGAAGTTTCCGTATATTAATCTTTGAACTCACTTGTAATACTAATATGTCGTCACCTGCATATGTTTAGTACTGTGATTACGTAGAATTGAGCATATAAATTATTATTACGCTGTAAATGGAACTGACTTTTTGATTGCTGTTAGGGTACTTCTGCAAGGGTTTTAGTGGGCTTATTGGACTTATTTTATCCGGCTCTGTTTTGGAATTTTAGATCAATTTTAACCATTTTTCTGCGTGTGTGATGGGTGGTCTCGAATTTGCACAAACTCAGGGCTGTGGTAGAGACTTAAAACAGGAGTTTATCCGATTTTGTACTAGGTTGACGGCTAACGGGTCTGAACATTAAGTTAACCTTGTGAGCTAAGCTTTTTTTTTTTTTTTTTAAACTGTAATTACTAATGCAAGTACTAAATAAAACTTAACTAAAATTACCTCGACATTAGAGTTCACAAGGGAAGATTTGATAACAAAGGATTTTGTTTTGTATAAATGTGACTTTCGGTTGCTTTGAAAAAAATACGCACTATATTCGTGTAGCAAGGAGGTTTTAGTTCTGGGAATGTGGGAGGGAATGTTAAAATTGAATATTTTCTTCATACAATCAAATATCAAACTGAATACTTTCCTCTTAGAACCATCATCAACCCACCGTTAAAGCTTGCCATTATTCATACCCAGTATAACTTTTCAGTTCCTAGTATCCACCTTCCTCTCTGCTGAAAATAAGAAATGATTTTGGCAGTAAGATCCTCAGTGAACATTTCTGCATGTGCACTCCCTCTTTGCTTCCTGGTCATCCACATTTTTTCATGGAGATTGCTAGATGTTGTCTAAACATATCATGTGCCTGTTTGTGAACTTGGGTGTGTGTTTGACGTCTTGTGTATTTTCCTGTATACATGAAAGTATTACTATAAGATGTAAATACACTCCTTTAAGTCAATGTTGGCTACATTATACATGGGTATTGGTATTGGACATGTTCTTATCGTTTTTAAAAAATATTTAGTACCCTGTACCCCAAACTAGTAGGCATATTTACTGAATTAAATTACTCATCTTCATGTGTAAACTTCTAACAGTTATATTATTTTTATTTTGCACATATTTGAAATTAACAAATTTTCTTTTTATATTTTTTTCAATTGCACGGGATGCTGTGTTGCAGTGAACAATGTAAGTTGTGTCACAGTCGTGCGCAAACTTTGGTTTCAGTGTATGTGGTCTTGTAACTGAAGGACTAGTTGATTTGAAACTGGACTGTGACACGACCCAATTTATTTATATTAGGCACTGGAAGCTATTGTGAGATATCTAAGTCTATTGTTTACCTTATCCGCATATCTAACTAGTCACTTCTAGATTAGCTCCTTGAAATTCGTCTTCTTTTATTTTCACAATATTAATTCTCTGGAAAATACTTGCTTATTGCTGATAAGTAAGTTTGCTGGTGAACACGCTCTTGATGATGTTACAGAATCCCTCTCGTGTTTTTTGTGGCTTAATCATCTTTTATAAATTTTATGTTCCACAGAAAGTTAGCCCACCTTCACCATTCACCGTTGAGAAAGGGGCACTTCATAGTGGTGGTGCTGTTCTAAAACGCACATACGGAGATGAGGAGATCAGTATTTCTGTAATGCGATTGGCTAACATAATTCCTGGAGATTCTGGAGATGACAATGTTGATGATGGTATTAATCAGTTGTTTCTTCATGTTGATGTCTCTAAGCCAGGGCAAAAGGAGTCTCTGCATTTTCTCTGTGGTTTGTATCCTGATGCTTTGGGAATTCACTCTGTTTCGTTGAGGCCAAAAGCTGATTCTTCGGGGTTCCTTGTGGTTCCAACTAAATACAACGGCCCTATTTTTGAGTAAGTTACACTTGGATAAAAAATTGTTAGAATCATGCATGTTCGGAAGCGAAATGTTTATTGTTCTTGTGTTTATTGTAGAATGCCAAGGAAGATCTACCTTGGCTAATTTTTAAATCTTTGAATCACCTTAAAATACTCCAGTCCATGCCTTGACCTTTCTCCCAGTTCTAGGAACAATCTCTACCAAAGGTGCATAGGCATCTTCTGTTCATATTAGAGATGGGATGTGATTTTTCTTGTTAAGTGACAGGTATTGAGTAGGGTAGACGAGGACGTCCAAGAATAGAGAAAATTGTGTGGAATTTGTTTACCCCCTTCCCTTTTAACGAGGGAGGAGTCAAATTTCACTGCACAAGCAAGCATGATTTAGCCAAACTCTCTCATCTTATACTTGTTTCCTTTTTGTTTGTTTAATTCCAAATTAATTAAAAGTATCTAAAACTAACTCGCAATAGGTGTAATTGTATTATAATTTAAATTACACATTCTAAACCTTGGATAGCTAAGACTAATCTCAATAAAATCCTTATCCAGAATTCCTTAACAAGTCTAACACAATTATAATATCAACGTAGCAATAATGTGTACAATGTGGAAGGTAGCTTAGTAGGGACCCATAGAATACCTAGCTCTCATAGGACTTCAATGATACTTGCAATCTCTTTACTATGCAAGAAATTCCATTAGTTGTATTTCAGTGCACTTAAGTAATACAATTGCAGTCTTAGATTTTACAGTTACACTCTTATAAGTAAATTATAGGATTAAATAGTAGCAATGGTTTAAAAACGTAAGTAATAGAACAGTAGGAAATATATTTTTTGTTCTTAAATTTTCAGCCGTTTTGTTTCCTGTAAAATGCTAAACTAATGCTCAAAGAACCTTTTTTTTTTTTTTTTGAAATACTGGAACAACACTTGCAGTGCACGAGAGGAGAGTCCTTTGTGAAGCCATTTCCTTTATGCACTAAAATCTGCTCCCTCTGAGGCCTTCTTCTAGCTGACATATGTTTTATGGCAATTACAATTCATTCTTTGACCCAGAACAAATTACAGTAATTAGCATTTAAATACCTTCAAATAATTAGTTGAAGGTTTCTTTGTTGTCAGAAAGAAATGTTTACAATATGCCATTCTAGAATTTCCCCTCTCTACCATTTCATATAGTTGATCCATGTTGAATAGTTACCTGTAATGGTGACTAAATTGTGAAGACTTCAGATTATGTGGGAATAAATTATATAGAAATTTAACGATTTGATGTGTCACATTTCCTTACAAAGATCATTCTATCTATTAACTAAATTTTGATTGCCATCTCAAGTCACACATTAATCATTTCACTGACAATTGACAGAGATCTTGATGAAAAAGTAAGAGATGCTCTTCATGGTTACATTGAAGAAAGAGGGATCAATGAGAACCTCTTCCCATTTTTACAAGCTTGGCTTTATGTAAAAGATCACAGAAATCTCTTACGTTGGTTTAAGACAGTTGGAACATTTGTTAACGAGAGCCAGCAGGAAGCTTCACATGCTTAGTTGATTTCAAGGTAATTCTGAAGTTAATTAAACACAAGACTGGATGAAGACCCCTCTGTGCGCTAGAAAATTGAGGAAATAGAATGAGAAACTTTTTTGATGTACTCCTTTCGGTCTCTGTGATAGGATATAGGTGTTGGTATAACTAATATATCTTTTGTGACAGTTCTTCGAGTCATATATTTTTCCAGTTCATTTTAGTTTGATCTATTGCACTAGTGTGGTTCTTCTATTTAAGGCATTTCATACTTGAATAATTTGAAATTCCTGGATCGCATGCTGTTGGGTGCATGATTGTCTTAGAACAGTTTCTTATTACCTTTCATATGCTTGGATTGTTACTATTTCATAGTATGTGGGGAGATATCAAATGATTTGTTGTATTCTTCTATTTGTTTAGTTGCGATGCACTCCTATCTCCCTGATACATATTGGTTTGAGGGCACTGTCATCCCAACTTGGCATCCACTATGCTAAATTTATTTATGATTCTTTACTGATCATTGCCATAGTTTTTCTCTTATTGTTCAGGCCACTAAATACTTTCTCTGTGCTCAAACAGCTAGTTTGGATGATTGAATCCTTCGTTTGATTGTTTTATTGAAGTAAGCATTCAATCTTCCAGGGTATTAAAATCTGGACGGGCATCAAGCTGCTTGCAAGTTTGTATATTTATTGAACTTGTTGTAGCTTAGATTTGTAAAAATGTGTTGAGCAGCACCATGCCGGGCCAACTTTCACGGGGTGCCTTTCTTCCTAGCGTAGAAAAGGACACTGTGCGGCAGTAGTCTGCTCCGCTAGACTACCTTCCGCCTTTTCTCGGTTGTTTCGGGACGAA
>CAIGRK010261031.1:0-12650 GCA_903798315.1 Fraxinus greggii | reverse complement strand
CTATTCTATGTTCAAGCATCTTAACTAATTATGAATGCAGAATTCTCTAGACTCAGGTTTGGAATTTATATGTAGACCTGAAAATCTGGATAAGTTTGTTATATTGTCTTGGTCTTAAGGCTAATATAAATTGACGACTTATTTTGCAGGGAAGGATTATCAATATAGCATCAGTTGTTGGTCTCGTTGGCAATGTTGGGCAAGCCAATTACAGTGCAGCAAAAGCTGGTGTAATTGGCTTTACAAAGTCAGTTGCTAAGGAATATTCGAGCAGGAATATTAATGTGAGAGTTTCAAAAGTTGTTAATCTACAAATATTTTAGTTTGTGGAAGTTAAATTTATTTGAGGCTTCAATTGGCAGGTAAATGCTGTTGCTCCTGGGTTCATTGCATCTGATATGACTGCTAAGCTTGGGGCAGACATTGAGAAAAAGATTTTGGAGACTATTCCATTGGGTGAGTTATTTATCTATTTTCTCATACACAACTCAATCCATCCATTTGGCTTCCCGTTTGATCGTTTGACATCCACAAAATTGTGTTCAACATTATTATATCAGAATTGATTAGTCAAATTATCCGAATGGTTGTCACTTGTTAGTTGTGGACTGATAACTAATTTCCACATCCAAGTTACTTTACAATACAATCTACTTGGCTATTTTATCTGGCTTGTGTTTGATTGTATATCATGTATTGATATTTGACTGTTATACTGAATAGATTGTTTCTTGATTCAGGAAGGTATGGTCAACCAGAAGAAGTTGCTGGACTGGTGGAATTCTTGGCCCTTAATCCTGCCGCCAGTTACATCACTGGACAGGTTTTTGAAACATTACTGTCTCTCGAGTTACTTTTCGTCATGACGTACTTATCATTGTCAAAAGGAGCTATAATATCCACAAGTTCATTTAGCCAAATGCCATGTTCCGTAGGGGCAGAAAATTTGGTAGGAAGGAAAATGAGGAAGGAAATTAGTTTCCCGCTGTTAAAATGTAGGAGAAATAAGACCTGAAACAATTATTTGTTATCTATTTTCCATTCATCACGCCAAATACGAGGGAAATTTTGCTTTCAACCCGTACAAGGATGGAAATTGGTATTTTCCGCCCCCCCTTCCTTTAAGCCTTCTTTCCGTTCTACCAAACACATCCTAATATGCGACTTTTAACTAACATCTTGTGGACTTTACATCACTCGCACTCTCCTCACCCCCGTTAACTTAGTTCTAAATGGCTCGGAATTTTTCCTTCCCTTCTTAACTGTTTGTCATTTCGTGCAGGTATTTACCATTGATGGAGGTATGGTGATGTAAAAACAAAACTTGATGTCCTCCGGATCCTCTTATTTGTACGCAGTTCTTGACTTGAAATAAATTAGTCGCAAGGCGAGTTTTGATATGATTTATTCTAACATTAAGCTTTGTTAAGTGAGGTTTATACGATGCTCTTTGCTGCTGCAATGAATATTTTTACAGTGATGACTTATAGTATCTTGAATCTGGGCATTTTTCAACTATTCGTTTTCTCTTTCAATTCTAACTTTGCTAACAATTAGATTTTTAGTAAATTTTGATAAAAAAGTTGAAATATGTGGTTAAAAAGTTTATAAAAGTCATGGGTCTCACGAAATGTGTGTTTAAAATTAATGTTGACTTTGACTTGAAATTTTTATTGACTTTTTAAGCAAAATCAAACTGGACTAAATCAGGATGGCAAGTGGAAAATGGTCATTTTCATAACCAAATTGAATGGTTTAATTTTGTTTTTTCGGACGTAGCCAATGCTTATTCTTCGGGTCGCTCACTTAGCTGCAGCGGCCGTGGCCAACTTCGTGCAGCATTGTCCAATAAGCCTTCATTTATTGTCTCATGTAAGAGTCTGGGTCGTGTTTCAATCCAAATCCAAGTGCACTTGATCATCTTCTTAGATCAACTACTGATCGTTCGATTAATTCTTACTTTTACATTCATCTCATAGGATGCCACATAGTTTTTAAGGGAAAAACACAGATCAAGTTGACCAAAAGTGCAACAATTAACAATGTAATGAAGGAAAAAGGAACATCTGCAACAATATAAACAAATGATCTAATTAATATTTTAACTTAGTTTCTCCATACTACTAACACTACCTTATTATAAAGACACCAAGGCTTCCAACATTTCTATTGTTTGAATACGGAGAACCTGCAGAAGCCACGAGATATTTGATGCGATTTATTTATGTTGTCACTGCCATTGTCGAACGCGTAACCATAGATCGAACAGAACGACAAGACTGCATTAAAATCCTGCGAAATCGAGCCTAAATCTTCAAATATAAAGCCTCATTGGTAGAATTTGTAGTTGCTTGCAGATAAAATTATGTTCCTCAATCCACCAATGGGTGCAAGAATCATCAATAGAACCCCTACGACGATGAAGGACTGAAATTCGAGAATTCAAAATAAATATTAGCAGTCTTTAAGGAAGGAAAATGGAATTATGTATGATAATTTGATGTAACATACCCAATTTATCCACCAAGATAGGCTGAATCTTTTGGGTTTTTTGATAGCGAGCCACATGATGCAGGGTAGCTGTGTGTAAGCAAGAAAAGTAGAGGTGTCAGAAGGGTCCGACAGTCGAGGTATGAGATAGCCTGACCCCTAAACACGAAAAAGAAAAACTAAGTAAAGCACTTACATAGTATGTTGTTGGTGCCAAAGCAAAACCACCAAAGAATCCAAGTAGACCACCAAAAAATGGGAATGTCATGCCAATGAACATTGTAATTCCTGCAGTGGAAAGTAAGTAAGAATCCATAAATCCTTTTTCGTGAAACAGACGAATCTATTCAATCTATCCCTATGTCAAGAGACGACGTTCTTACCAACATATAAGGTACGAGTAGTGAACCGAAGCTTGGTTGAAGGCTTAAACTTATATTGCTTTACGAGACAAGTCTCTATCATGTCAAACACCGGCATGGCGTATATCTGAGTTTTCGAAAAACTAAAGATGAATAAACACGAAAAAATATAACTCAGAGAATAAGCCGGAACAAGAAATTTTCTAGAAAAACATCACCTGATAACTTCCAATGACATGAATAACCACAAACATGTTTGCCATTGCAACAAGCCAGTTGGGTTTTTCAAGTGAGAGAAGAATATTGTCATCTACTGTATTCCCAAATGTGTGATATCCAATGAATGCAACTGGGAAATAACAAATGGCAACAATAATATATGCAAATATTACTCCTTTCAACATAGGCCCTTTTGAAGGTTTCTCAGGAGTTGAAGGAATTGTTGCCTGAATTTCTAACACCACATTGTGTCCAGCATAGGCAAAAGCCACATCACCCAATGCATTGAAGAAGTTGAATACATTCCCAGATGTAGTAGAGGCTCGCGGGCCATAGCTCACGTTTGCCGTAGGTCCCTTAGCGAGCGAAGCCGCCCAAGCAATAACCGAATAACTGCAATTGAAAGGGAAAACTTAGTAAAATTTATGTCAGAACAACCACCCTTTAGGCCTTGGGTACCATCATCCTTCAAAGTGATGTCTCTGGTACTTGAAAAATCACCACTCCATGTGGTACGAGGATGCCCATTATAAAGAGCGGTGAGTGTTCGAGTCCAGGGGGCATCACTTTTGGGAATGATGCTATCCAGAACAAATAGAATCCCAACATAAAACATCATCATCATAAAGAAGTATTCAAGGATTACGTTAGGGACATCACGGCTGCAGAAAAGGAAACGACTGAAATCGAGTTGAAATTAGGCAGATGGGATAGCACAAAGTGAACAGAAGCAAAGATCAAGATGAAAAGGGTGAGTTTGATCTCCTTGCAACTTGGACAGACTGTGTCATGGAATTTTTTTAGAGATTTTCCTCCAGTAACCATGTAAACGATGCAAGTACTGACTTCAACAACGATCTGTTGAGGTACAACGATCCAAAGCCCGAGCTTTTCACCAAAGGCGTGTTGGCCTAGTTCGTGGTACCTGTCGAACCTCTTACCAGGAACCATTTCGTGCATTTCGACCATTTGCCATAATGTGTAGAAGGTGATGAGCCATGAAAGGATCATAATTGTAATTCCAGGTCCCCTGCAAATCAAAGGGATAGAAATTGCTTAGTTCTAAAAGATGCATCTGACAATAACGATAACGATGTCTTGTTCTTACTATATTTGGAATTGACTGTTAATCCTTATTCGAGATTTTGTTCAGTTCATTACTCCATCAAAAACAACATCCAAGTTGGGTACTTGAATGAAAATTTTCTAATGCAGGGAGATGAAAGATTGCTTAGTTTTACGAAGGGGTGGACATTTTTATCCTAAACCTCGTGACCGAAATCAGAACTGAACCAAACTAGTCGGTTCAGTCCAATTCAAGTAAAAATCAGGTTCTCATATGAATACTAGTTCTAGCTACAAAACCAATTTTTGATTCGATCCAAAAATATATTTTTATAACATGTTAATTAAATCGTGATTTATATAAATTCATATGTATTGAGAACTAAGAGTTTAAAAACATTTATGAAACATTTTACACTAAAAATTTATTTTTGAAGCATAAAATAGACCGTTTGGTTCTAGTCGAGTTCGGTTCATTTTTTCCCTTTAGAACCAATGTTACCAACCAAATTCCAAGTAGTGATTGGTTCGGCCAGGTTCTCAAGATATCAAGAGCGAACCACTCGACGCTCACCCCAGGAAAGACTCGTGAAAGTCCGACCACGTTTCCCATTAGGGTTTTGGTAAATTGTGAGTGAGCGTAAAACGTCATGAAATCCAATATCATGAAACCCAATACACTTTTTTTTTCGTAAGATTCGAAAGAAAAAAATAAATAAATCCAATATATAAAGTTCCGATGCATGGAAGACAAAGAGACTACATACCATCCAAGTTCCGACATGGCGTACGGGAGGCTGAGGACACCGGCCCCGACCATGGCGGTGACGTTGTGAAAAGTCGAATACCACCATTTTGCATTCCGAGAGGAAGTGATCGGAAGCCAGTCATCAATTGCCTTTTGCTCTGCGGTTCTCTCATCATTCTGTGGTTCATCAAAAGCCATTTTTTCCCCCTGAAAGCAAGATTTCAAAAGAGGAGTATGAAAAAAATCAAGAAACTGATAGAATCTTGTAACCACAGAACGATAAGAATAAACTGATGTCAATGAAACCAATATATACATACAGATTTTCTTGAATATACGTAGAATATTTGCTCGTAGGCTGTCCTCTAATTTTTGTTTATACAACGTTAGACGATTTCCTAATTTTCATCTATAGATTCTGAACCATTGAAATGCCAGTTTTTATGGTGCTTTTTAGGGTTTGTGAAAGTTAATACTGTTCATGGAAACTTCCGAACTTATTGGAAAAAGCATTTGTGGGATAACAAAATTTGACCTCAAAGTGGGTGTGATTTCCATGAAATTTAAAGATCCTTCTAAATTTGTATGTCAGATTTAAGTGAAATTCATTAAAATTTAGGTTTTCCAACGATGATTTTAATGAAATCATTTAAAATTTAGGTACTTTCAATAATTAATGAATTTATAGAAATTTTATTAATAAATTAATATTAAAAAGATTTGGACAGATTTCAAATTTAAAAACATATATAACAGAATTTTTTTAAATTTCACAATTTTTAGTGAGATTATTATGAAATTTGTAAAAGTCCATTCAAATCCACAAAATTCATTAAAATTTATAATCTCTTAAAATCTATTAAAATTTCAGTTGAGGGACATCCCGTAAAATTTAATGTTTGACGATATCAAAATCATATAATTTTTCAAAATCTTATCTATTGGGTTTCAAACTCGACTCAAAAAGAAGAAGTACAACATGATATTTGACAATTTGAAGACCATAATATCCCCATACTTTCGAAAAATTAATATCATAAAATTAAAATAGCAATAAGAAAGAGAGACAAGAATTTTACCTTGTTCGACAATGGCTACGTCCACCCAATGAAAGACTGTCTCATAATATACCAAGCATTGTAGTATTTATAACGATTGATATCCAGTAAACATTGCCTAAGTACGTAATAAAAGGAATCCTAATTTGGCTAAAGTACGATGATAAAGACAATCCTAATTTGGTTAGAACTCTTAATGGACATTTTTTTTTCCTTTTTTGAATAATGCTACTCGTACGTAAGAAGTTTCATAAAGTTTTACAAATAGATGATGTGTCGAGAAGAGAGTGGAGAAGGATTTTTTTTTTAATAAATTCCGATCCAATCATATTTTACCACATCATGTGTATGTACACTAATTTGTAAGTAATGATGTACATGTGGCACAAGTAATTTTTATATAGAATATTAGTTCGAATTGAACTGTACAATGGATAAAATATTAACGTGCAAACCAAACATCAATAGAAGTTTATGAACGTTAAACGTTTAACAAATTTTGTGAAGTCGGTCACTTCATGTTAGGGTTTCTTACAAAGATGCAAGGTCGTGTTTGTTACCTTCTACCAAACTAAATTATATGGCATTTTTGTAGTTCATATTTATTGGAATGATTTCAAAAATCCAACCTAATTTTCTTTGTTCCAATGTTTTTGCTAAAATTTTCCAATGTGGGAAAAAAAAAAAAACATCCACATGACACTTTCCCAAAAGAGAGGTTTTTTTTTTTTTTTTCCCATTTATTTAGGTGTTAGTATATTTTTTAGATTTACTTGTTTCATATAAATCAATTTAACGAGAAAATACGATACTTTTCACACTACAACGTGCGAAAAAAAATTGTCGTCTGGGAGTGTCAGTTGCATATTTTCAATTGCAAAATTAGTCTTCGAAACGATGAGGAGAAGATTCATGAATTTAGGATGTAATGACTGAAATTTATGAAATTCAATATAATGAATTCATATATAACATTAAAAGTAAATTTTTGAAACATAAAATTCAGTTTCGATAAAATCTATATCTATCTTCGTAGCAAATTCTCATTTGATGAAGAGTCATATATGTTGATAATATAACGAATTTGAGTGATGACTTCAAACAAAAAATCAAACTTACCAATCTCATCAAAAATTGAATAGAGTAACGACTAGAAAATGAGTAATGAACACTAAAGAAAAAAGAATGCCAAGTGAAATGGATGCAAAGTCAATGCAAAAGTTGAACTATTTGTCTTTAAGTTGAATTTGCCCAGCGACGGTGCCCACGGATGATGGCAATCAATTCTCAAAATACAACGACAATCTTCTTATGTTAGTAGCACTTCAAAATAGAAGAATCAACGAACAAAAATTAGGGTATTGTACTCCTTTTGAATGAAATGACAAAAAACTTATATGCAAAGGTTTGGCTAACAAATATGAAATTTTATGTTTTGCTATGATTGCGTATCATTAGGATGATCAAATGGATGTCCCAAGGGTTTATTTATAGAGTAGGAAAGGTGGTGAGTGAAGTGCCGCGTCCCAAAGGTCAGCAACCTTTGTCAAGTGCCGTAGTTTTTGCTGTTGCTAGTATGTCACCATTGCGTCACTCGAGCATTAGAAACAGAAACTTTATCGCTCGCGCTCGAGCACTAGGCGAGCGGCGAAGTTAGATAAATATCCAATCAGTCTCCTCTCTTTTCTTTCTAATTTTGGATCGTAATTACTCGTTTACCGGAATTGGTTTGAAAATTCCAAATATACCACGATGATTATCTACTCGACGAGTAGAACAATGTAATTTATCTATTTTCATAATTTAACTATCGGATCATGTTTGAATATTTGGTCAAAGTTGACACGAAAGTCACTTTTCCATATTTATACTTAACCAATTCCAACAATATATCAACAAGAAAATCATCCTTCATTTTATCACTGAGATCCGTCTTTATACGTTTCATTGCTGAAAATGATCGCTAACTAGTCTCAATAGAAACATATAAAGTCAATACAAGATTAACCAACCTAGTTACCATAATATAAGTCTTCGACATTGTACTCTTAGTCAGTTGTCGACCTAAACCGATGTTCACTCTTCATAACTAGTTCATAAAATTGCAACTCGTATTCCAAAGTACGAATGTCTTGCTTTGAAAAATCTTCATAATAGAATTTCTTTGTAAGTGTACAACTATCACAACTGTTAAATAATTCACTTGAATCTCTAGGATCCAAAATTGCGCTGAGAGAGATAAGTTCTATTGATGTTTAGAGAGAGAAGTTCTACTAATGTATTATTAAACATTGTATTTAATTCCTGATTATGATTTCTCTCCAAAATTATTTTTAATTATAGCTTCTCTCCCAAAATTTATTTGGGATAGAATAAAAAAACTCATTTGCCCATTATATTTCTAAATTATAAACAAAATAGGGCTTGTTTGAGCCTCATTTTAAAAGAAAAATGTATTTTTGAATAGTATTTTTGGAGAATGTGTGATTAAAAAATAAGGAAAACTTTTGATTTACGTGTAATATTATTTTATTGAAGAATGTGTGGTTGAAAACGAGATTTGAGAAAATTAATTTTTGATAAAATGGGGATTAAACAAGATCTAAATAATAACACAAAAATACAATTAAATATTTGACCCTCATTTTAAAGCACGTTAATAATAATTTTGGACGACCTTTAATGTAATTAAAATGTGGCGTGAAAATAATTACCCTTCCAATTTTTTTGGGTAATTATATTTACATCATGATTTTTATTAATTTTACTATTTTTTAATTGCAGTTAAGGACTCCAACATTTTCTCATTATAAAAATTATATCAATTTTATCGAGTTTTTCCTACCCTCCGATGATTAGCACCCTCGTCCTTTTATCATAGTTTTTGTCAAATTATTTTATAGCTCCATATATCTATAATTGTTGGTAACAAAAATCACATGTAATGGGGTCAAAACCCACAAGGAACTTTTTCTTTCCTCTAGACCCAAATATTCATAAATTTTTATTTTTTTAATTTTTCGACGAAAAAGAGATGTACAATATATTTGGTGATATAGTCATGGTGTGTATTTTTATCAGGGAAAAAAACCATCAACATAGATGGGTTGTGCAAATTAATAGGAGATTGAAATCTCCAATATTTGCTCATTTTCTCATTTATGTTCCAAACTTTTTCTTTATTTTCTCAATAGTTCCGGTTTAATTGGTTTCCATCCATGGAACCAATCGATTCCGGTCTAATTTCTTTAGTGTTTTATATTATTTTTAAAAGTTCGACAATGTCTTCCATTCATTAGACGACAATGTCGACGAAATCTTTATCACCTTGTATTAGAAATAATTTTTCTAAATACCTTCTATTTTGTTTATATGACATAAATTTTTTAGCACTTGTATTGGGCACGCTCTTATCAGAGATGCTCTTGATCTCGAAATTGCCGCCTTTGGTCCACCTCAGACACTAAAAAAATTGTAACGATGACAATAATTTGGGGTTCTAAACATTTGTGACTGTGGAATCACTGATGTATTAGATAATATGTACTAATGTTAAACACCAGTAATGTTGTATGAAATTCAAGGTTTTCACGTATCTTTTCAATATTAGGAAGAAAAAATGGAGGAAAAGAGGAGAAAAGTCTTGGATGTAGTAGTCTTTGGGTTGAGTTTTGTTTTTATTAATTAAAAAAATATATATTTTAAAAAGAAAAACAAAGGAAAAACATTTAAATTGTAAAAATTTTAGCATCTTCCATGAATAGGGAGCCTCAGACAACAGAGACAAGACTAGGCCCAAGAATCCACCAAAGCACTATTCATCCGTGCCTTGAAAATTCAGTGTGGAAGATTTTCAAGTAAAATTTCATTCTCACTTCACAAGAGAATTTTTTTTCTTAATGACTTGAGTAAATCGAAAAACTTGATCAGAGCTGCAGTACAGATGCATCTTGATTTTATTCAACATCAACTAAAACGACTAGAACCTCGAGACGCCGGAAAGGAAAAACTTTTAAGAGTTGCCGAAAATTATGATATTTCTTCAAAGCTTGTTCAGAGCCTCAAGCTTTAACAGAAGCCATGTGGCGGATCAAATCAATAACACGAGAACTGCAATGAAAAACCATATTGATGTTGGTAAGACTCCACGCGCAGAAAAAGAACAAGAAATTTCAAGATTAGCGCGAGTTTAGACGAGAATTGAACCAGAGAAAGATAGATTTTTACCTGTAACCCCATTCATTGTCATACCAGGAGACAAGTTTAACGAAGTTCTTGCTCAAAGCAATCCCGGCCTTGGCATCAAAAATGCTCGACCTGAATTAGAACAATGGATTGAATGAGCAAGCAAACATAATCTCCTCGCATTTATTAGATATAATCCATAAGGTTCGAAATTAACAATTTTTACCTGCTATCACCTACAAAGTCCGTGGACACCACATCGTCTTCAGTATAACCCAAGATACCCTTGAGCTTGTTCTCCGACTCCTCCCTGAGAAAAACCGAGCAAATAAGTTTCAGTTTACATCGTGCTCTACAAAGTTGTTGAACCGAGCTTGTCATTTTATTGAAAATGGATTAATCCTTTGAGCATAACATCAGAAAAAAGAACTCACTTGATAGCAGCTTTGATTTCATCATATGTGGCTTCTTTCTCTAGTCTCACAGTGAGGTCCACCACTGAAACATCAACAGTAGGGACTCGGAATGCCATCCCGGTCAACTTCCCGTTCAGGGACGGCAGTACTTTACCAACAGCCTGCACAACGACACACGAGTTAATGGGAGGGCAAAATAATCGAATCAACCTTGTTCTTTTGAAGAACAAAGATAATTTAGGACAAGAATTATTCAAGCAAAAGTTTGTTAAATCTTATGACACGAATTCTAATACAAATTTCATGGGGAAGTTCCCCTACAGCCCTACTAGAATTCATATAACTGACCTCAAAATTTATATGTTAGTTTGTCGTTACTGTATTAGCGGAAACAGTAAAAGTTAGAAACGAAACGTTACCTTGGCAGCTCCCGTGCTGCTAGGAATAATATTGAACGAGGCCGCTCTTCCACCTCTCCAGTCCTTGCTTGATGGACCATCAACAGTCTTTTGAGTGGCTACAATATCATAAATTGCAAAAGTCAGACGAGAGAGTCAAGACCGAACCTCACAACTCATATTTCAGTTAATACGATAAATAACCAATTGTACAGCCACTCACCGGTAATGGAGTGGACTGTGGTCATTAAACCCTCCACAATACCGAACCTATCGTGAATAACCTGACAGATTTTGAACCAAATAGAAGTTTAGCATTGAAAAATAAGTGCAAAACTTAATAACGTGCAAGAAATAATGTAATGCCAACAAGACCTTGGCCAATGGAGCGAGACAGTTCGTGGTGCAGCTAGCATTGGAGACAATGTTTAGCTCGGGCTTGTATTCCTTCTCATTCACGCCCACCACAAACATGGGAGCGTCCTTGCTTGGAGCAGAGATGACAACCTTCTTAGCACCGCCCTGTTTTCATTAAATCAACAAAAGGTACATCAGGTGAAACAATTCATAATCTTCACGAGAAAGTCGTCAATAAGAAATTGAATACAAAATCACGATCTCGAGTAAACTAATGGTGATCTGATTCAAATGAATGAGCATTGTGCTTAATATATTATCGACCACGAAGACATATCCATGCGTAGAATTTCAAATTAACATCATTCGAGCAAATTGCACAAATAATAGCCATAAGATTGAACCAAATAGTGTACTTGCAAGGGACAAAATGAAGTAAAACATGATATAAAGCAATTTAAATGGCCACCGCAAACCAAGTACAACGTAATAAAACTGATGCACAAAGACAAACCAATCTAAAAGAAAAACAGCACGAGAGACAACCTTCAAATGGGCAGCAGCCTTGTCCTTGTCTGTGAAGACTCCAGTAGACTCAACAACAAACTCAGCGCCAGCTTCAGCCCACGGAATTTCCTCCGGATTCCTAAAAATTCCAACCAAAACATACAATTCAATTTCCTTAAGAAAGAAGCAAACTCCACATAAAGACACTAATTGCACATTTTTAAAATACAAATTAATGTTGCATCCATTGTATTGCGTAGTCGAATAATGTGTGCCAAACACATCCTAACTAGTGTACTATTATTATCGAACTACCTCATCTAAGCAACTCATTTATTTATTTAAAGTTGACCTCCAAGTGCATGCAAAGATCTATATCTCCATTAAAAAAATAAATGTTATTTTAATTTTCATAAATCAATGGGGACACACTTGAACTCACGACCTTTGTCTACTCTGCTGAACATATATAGTGGAATTACTGCTGAACATATATAGTCGAATTATCTCGTCTAAAATTATCCATTTAAATTTAATCTTCTCTACCTGAACCCAAAGACCTTGACTGGGTTATCACCAAAGAGAAGGGTCTTCTCATCTTTCACTTTAACCTCATGGTGCTTCCAGTGGCCGTGCACACTGTCATACTTGAACATGTATGTCTGCATATTTTTCACATCAAACAAATCAATTAACAAACATGCACATGCAGATCATAATACCAGAAAATATATGCACATTACACACACACACACACATCAGTGTACATTTGTTCGAACAAATTTGCTACTTGTACACACTTGTTACACAACCCTCTCACATACCAAAGCGTGTAAGTGTAGCAT
>CAIGRK010260989.1:0-15771 GCA_903798315.1 Fraxinus greggii | reverse complement strand
TTTGCTTCATCTAAGTCCCATTTGACTATGACTTTGACAATTTCACTTTGAATTTTGACTAAAAAAAATGGGTTTAACATGGATCATCTCCCTCATTGCCTTTGTTGAGGCTGGAAGCCTCTACTGGTTCTATTTCTGTGATCGATCAACTTTTTTGTTGATAATCTCTCACCTCATCATATCTAGCAACACATCATAAGCCGTTGAGTCCTGATTTTGAACATCTCTCCAAAACATGGTGTTCATGTTTAGGCCTTCTCGCAATGGGGACAGGGCCTCATAGTCATTAACTTGAACATAATATGTCATCTCATCGGTAAAATGAGACAAGAAGCTTTTCAAAGATCCTTAAAGCCGTTCTCATGTCTTGGAGGCGCTAAATGAGGGCCTTTCCTTCCTTACTCACCTTAAATCTCTTCAAGAAGGTGTTATTGAACTCTGGCTAGCTCCTATTGCTCCCGGGTCGTAGTTTTCTATACCAAATTTCAGCCGATCCACTAAGAATTAAATGGAAAGCTCTACATTTTACAGCGGGGGTGGTGCCTCTCAGGCTCATGTGTGTCTTATAGCTATTCAAATGTTTAGTCGGGTCACCTCTCCCATCTTACTTAGGTATTTTGGGCATCACATGGTGGTTAGATACATGGGCATTCCTGGGTGTTTGTCATCATCATCCAAATCATAAAATCACTGGTGTTTGTCTGAATTATAATTTTCATCTGCCTCATACTTGTGTGGTTGAGAAGAGGGGCCTGCTTGGTTCTTCGCCTCCTCTTCCATCCTTTGAGGCCTATTTCTTGGTTGCACAACATGGGGACATACGCTTACCTTTCCTCTGGTTGCCAAGTGTCAGGAGGTGGGGGCCGAGGCCTGTCCTTAGGTACTGGGGATTGCTAAGGCCGTTTGGGCCTCGGATCCACTGGGCTAATTCGGTCGAATACATTGACGACTTTTGAGGCCTAGCTTCGGGTTCATATTCTGGGGAGAAGTTATCTTCCATGTTGAACAGGTCATGGTGGGTCGGCCATATACATAATTGGAAGAAATGTCAACTTTCACTTCTCTTTCGAGGGGGCTGATTTTCCTAGCGTGCCTAGGAGAATGGGATCTCTGACTTTGTACCTTATCTTCTCGCTGATACTATCCCTAGGGTGCATAGGGAGGGATTGGATGACCCCCTTGGCTTTGCATTTGTCTTAATAGTTCTTACATTGCCAAATTTTGGTTGGTAATGCTTCTCATTTGGCTGTCATGGTGGCTATTTCCCTGGTGAGCTAGACTGCCATCCACATCCCACCTCATCTGTGATGGTGGCAAGGTCGGCGTCGATCTGCTGGGACGGTTACTGGGGGGACTTCGTCATTGCCCTCCCTCGTCCTCCTGGGAGGAACATAACATCTGAACTCATCTTTTTCTAAACTAAAATCTCAAAATGAAACTTTTGGGGCTTCCTCTTGTTCTTTTTTCAAGAACAAATCCTTTTTCAAAGGGGATGCCCGAACTATTCTCGAAAAGCTTTTTTCCACAGGGTTGCTCGTGGTTATTGTGTGGTTTCCTATAGATGGCATCAATCTATTGACCTCAAAATATGCTGACAACAGATGTCAAGTCCACTCGTACATGCACAATCTAAATTCGACACGTAACGCCAGATCAACAGTCAAGATCGCTCCTAAATTGGACGTGGGAAAAGCTCAATGACGCTAGACGTTTTCTTTCGGATTCCGACGAAATAAACATGATACGATTTTTGCGATAGTAACCAATCGATGTGAAATCAAAGTAAAAGACTATAAATCAACGTGCTTAAAAAGAAAATAAGCTGCCTTTCAGTATTGGGAGTTGCATCCTCCCTCAATAGTTATTAGGAGGGGGTATTTAAAGTGTTACAAACGGGATGATGACCCTTGGATGTAATTACACGTGGCCTCATCTCCTCGGCCAAAACATCTAATCCTAGCCATCCTTTTGATATTTCTAGCTTACAACGCATTTAATGTTCTTACATCATTTTGACAATACAAGACACAAATATACTTTTTACAAATGTTAGATCAATCATTCCACAATAAATTCAAGATCTTTGTACGTAGGCCGTCACTACCCGGGGCGGGCCTCGGACTTGATCCGCTTCGGCATGCCAACCTCGGAATGAGTAGCAGGCCTCGAAATTTGCCCAGGGCCTTGTCTTCTATGGCTGATGCTTCGATCAGGATGGGTCCACAGCTACAGTAGGTCGGCCACATGGCACTACCCATGACGAATCATAACAGGAATTATTGACAAATAATATTATATCATAAAAAATTAATTTTTGCCTTTTGGTCGTGCTTGCATGTTATGGGTAACATGCAAATCAAGCTCAGTCAACCTATTAGTCTTTAGTTAATTGTATGTTATGGTTGTTCAATCATAGAATACATTTTCTTGCCATTACCAATTTCATTTACTGGCCATTAATTGGGTGTATTCATATTTTTAATAATTTATGTCCAAATGTTATCTTGGAGAATTAAATTCCAAATGTTCCAAGTAGATTTTTCTTTGATGTTGTCACTAAAGCTTGATCTTTGAGAAAACCACTAGTGAAAAATACTATGAAGACCAAATGATGCAGATCAATTAGAAGAAAAAAATATAAACCAATTAGAGCGAAGGAAAAATAAAGATGTACGAAAACACGCATAACTTTCAGCTCGGGTGTCAGATTTTCATCCGTGAGTACAATTTGAAAACGTTTTTCAAGTCTGCTGTTTTTGCCAAATGATATGGTCAACATGGTCAAACCTTCAGGGTCAAATTTCATTATTTAGGGGTTCGTTTTAGAATTTTTTATATTTTTAGTTTTATTTGGATTTATCTGCAGAATTAGGATCTCAATATAATTAGGATTTGTTTTGAGTTTATAAATACGTGTTAAGATTGTAAAAACATTATATTCGTTTTTCTTGATTAATAAGATATTTTCAGTTTTTTTCAATGATTTGTGAATTCCAATATTTATAATGTTCATTCGAACAAACATTCATTTGTGTAAACGAACACGAATTTATTATTACCATTACTATTCACATTTCGTCCTGTGTCACCAAAAGATTCCAATGAAAGTGAAGATCTTGATGATTAACTATAACTAATTACAATTAATTAGGGTGTTTAGAAAAGTTAATAAGATAGTTATAAAAATCATCGTCATAAGAAAACTTCTATTATGGGTATTATCATACCTAGAATTAAAGATTCGAGATCGATTTTTAATTTTTGTAAATGTTAGACTCACGCGGCAGTGTTTTCCCTTTTTTCCAATACCTTTTATTTTTGGAGAGCGGTACCCTTGAAATTTTATTAATATGCCTTCACTTGTAGTGAATGAATATCGTGGTTATATAAGAAAATAATGAAAATAGTAAATGAGAAAATACTACTTTCCTCACAAAGAAAATAAATGACAAGGGATAAATGTAAAGATGTAAAAAATAAAGTACCACTTCCATTACAATAAGAATTAATGCAAGTAGAGGCTAAAGCAAGAATTAAAAAAAATAAAAATCATACTCTAATGTTGGGGGCAGTCTATGTCTATCCATCTGTACAAGTGCCTTAATATGTCATGGTAGGTCAGCTGCCCCGTATATCTGATATCGCCGATGATCCCAACCCTCTATAACAAGAGCATCTGTAACCTAATTACCCTCTCTGTAGATGTGAGAAACTGTGTCTATGTCGAATTATACGATGTCTGTGATCTGTCTCAGTATGCACTGAATAGCACATGGTCCTCCTCCTCTAGTGATGCAATGAATAGTCACTATAGAACTGACTCAATCTAAATGTTTGAAAGACCAAGTCCTCTAGCTAGTAGATTACCATCAAGAATATCACTGAGCTTTGCCTCTAATGTCATGCATGGTCCATATAAAGCTGAAAAAACCCTGATACAGTGTCCTGCATAATCCCTGATAATGCCTCCCCCACTCGCAATGCCCTTATTGACGCATTCATCAGTATTGATCTTGACAGATCCCAACTGAAGGAGTACGCCATCAAACCAGAACAGGAGAAGATGGGAAGGGAGAATTAAAGAAATACTAAAGATGGGTGCAAGTATCAGATCCATTTGCCAATGCACATCTCGAAACAATCCTCCCATATGAAGAAAGGGAATCATGCGATAGACCCTGCATATGATACGTTTGGCCACCGTGTGGACCCCCTATACTTCGCATCAGATCCATAGAAACCAAAATACCAATAGAAGAATGATAGTGTGAATGTGTCCACATCGAACATGCTGCCTAGATGACTTCTATCTCTGGAACCTCTGTGTGATTCCCTCTCTTGCACTCACAGGTATCTAAAAAATGTTACGATACCTAATCAGAGATTTTATTTGCCAGTGAAAATATAACTGATAGCCTTGATCTCGGAATAACACTGACAGTGAGAGGCCAGCTGACATCCAATCTTCCTCCGTAAATCTCCTCCAACTCCGCCAATGTAACCCTCATCAGTGGGAAGGCAAATCTCCTTCCAAATCTCTCAAGTTTTTTCATGACAGCCTTGGGGGTTTGCATAATCTGAAGAAAATGTAATGGTATGGAAGAAAGCACTGACCTCAACAAAGTAATACGGCCCCCAGGTGATAATAGTCTTGAAGTCCAACTTGAGACCTTGTACCTGAATTTCTGGATAAGGTCATGATAAATGAAGCTCCTCTTTATCCTCTTAAATAAAGGGACCACCAGATAAGTGAAAATTTGTCGCTGATGTCGAAATCTAGTCAAAATCTCCAGTCATCTAATTTGACTAAAAAATGCTGTCAATTTTCCAATATGTTTGTTTGCCAAATTAATGCCCTAAAATTGACAAGATAAATCCTCCCATAGTTAAACAAATACGAATCCTAATGAGTTGTAATAAGATATAATTGATTTTTATTAGTTTC
Source organism: Fraxinus greggii (assembly GCA_903798315.1). NCBI lineage: Eukaryota > Viridiplantae > Streptophyta > Magnoliopsida > Lamiales > Oleaceae > Fraxinus > Fraxinus greggii. Next base: position 10,826 of record CAIGRK010260989.1, on the reverse strand, counting down.
TGTTTAGGCCCCATTTTCTAAAAAATTCATTTTTTTTTCTCAAATTCATTTTCAACCATATTTTCTTTTAGTAAAATAATTTTGCACATAAAGCTAAAACTTTTCCTCACTTTTAAAGATATATTCTCTCAAAAATCATGATTAAAAAACTCATTTTTCACAAAAGTGTGACTCAATTAATATCGAGGATACCTTTGGGCTATTTTTTTTGTGACACGTTGTAATGAAAAATGATCTTCACTTCCATTGTGAAGGAAACTTCCATTGCAAAGTCATTGAACTTCCATCCTTTGATGGAAGTAGGCAGGCCGATGACAAAGGGGGAGTCTGACCCCCAAGGACATAAAGAGTACCATTTCCTGGAGTCCCCTTTCCCTAAGGACCTAGGCTGGTAAACGGTTTGAAAAACATGCAAGGGCATGTCCTCTCCCAAGGAGGCCTCCTTCTATAGGAAGTAGGGACCTACCAATTGGGCCCAAGCATTGGGGGTGAATTGGGTAGGAGCCAGTCCATAGAGTCTAAGGACTATCCTAAAGAAGGGATGGATCGACAAACGAAGTCCAGCCTTCGGTAGAAACTCATTAACGACGACACAGCCTTACCTCGGATAGCAGACTCACTCGTTAAGAGAGGGGAAGAGAAGTTCGATGTCATAAGGGATATTGTACTTATCCCTAACGTTGGCTAAATACGTTGGATCTACCAAAGAAGGAATTTTGGTTGCCCCCAAGCTGTCTCATCATCCTCACCACTACCTTCAGAAGTTGAAATACCTCATCCAGCCTCAACGGCAAGGATGAGGTCGGCTGTGTTTGTAATTGAAAAGTCCATCTCACTAGCCAATTTGCAAATATCAACCTCTCCCCACCAGATTTTGAAAAGGAAGCCATTTATTCACAAAGGTTACTTAAAAACTTTATATGAATGAAGAAAATGGGATAAAATACTTACGTTTTCTTTTCTTAAAGACAACGAAGGAGAAGAAGGAAAAGCTTGAAAGAGTTTGGAAAAGCCAGGAAACAAAGATTAGCCCAAAAAGTGAGAAAATCAACCACAAAAACCCGTGCCCTTTTATAGGCATACACACTCAATCCCAACCATTGGATTTGGATCTAGGTCATCTAATCGTTCATTTGGAAATTTAAATATGAGCCATTCACCACATCTAGAATTTCACCTTCTACGGCCCATATTTGAAAGTTTAACCCATGCGCCTTCCCCGCCCTTCAAACTCACAGAAGATGTAGGAGACAGCCATCATTGCACATTCAATGCGGTGACTGTCGCATATGTTGGAAGTTACACCGTCCCAACTATCTCCTCTTGGAAATGTACCAAGACATCAAATTATTAAGGCATCATAATTATAGGACACCTTATTATTCTCAGTATTATTAAAAATGAGTGCCTCATAATTAACAGCCTGACCTTCTTCGCTTCCGCTGAATGGCTAAGGGCCTCAGATATATTAGGGTTAGCTCAAACATTACCACCTCAGATAACATTTACATAAGGTCTGACCAAAGAAGAAGCTTAGAGAAATTATACCACGTAGGCAGGATGTCAACAAATAATCCAAAAGTCAAACACAAAGAGGTCATACAAATTGAAGTCCTTGGTCTACCGACCGAAGTGTTTGCTATTTTTGCAGAAGCGAACCTCAAAACCGAGGCACTCATCGACACTGAAATTCTTATTGATTATCAAGTCCATGCGTCACATAAAATAATCATGCCTAGACTTGGGGGACTATTGTTACTCCTCATCTCAGAAGGCTCAGAGAAATTATGCCACGTAGGCAGAAAGTCAAATAATAATCCAAAAGTCAAATACAAAGAGGTCATACAAGCTAAAGTCCTTGGTCTACCAGCTGAAGTGCTTGCTAAACAAGCCGAAGTTTTTGCTGAAGCGAACCTCAAAACCGAAGTATGTGTTGACACACTACCAAAAGAAGCAAAGAAATGAGTTGAAGCTCTCCACTTAGAAACCAACTCAAAGGATCTCCCGAAGCTCTTAGAATCATTCGCAGCTCCTCAAGGACAAGGCTCTACTTTAATTAAAGCTCCTTCTGATGATGTTGTCGCTGTCTCTTACAAGATTTGTGGACAATCTCTAAAGAATGACTGATATGACATTTATAATGATAAATTTGTCAAGTCTGTCAGCCTAGGTTATAGGACGGCTGACCATTTATCAATATATTAATTGTATAAATAGACAGTGATGTGAAGCCTTAGTTAGGGAGATGGGACCACGTGGTTCACATCCAACAATCACCACATCGGCCAAGACAGTATAAATAGATCTTCTTTCTAATTAGAGGAGAGGTTAAAAAAGAAAGATAAGGAGATTTACAATCATATGGATTCGAAATATACACTTGAACTAAAGAATGAAAAGATCTTAGCATTTCATCTATCCTTCCACATACTCTTGTTGGATATTACATAGATTTGGTTTGGTTTCCATTCGGTGATCATTGTTAGCGCGATCTCTTTTGTTCTATCTACTGAGGGCCAAACGTTTTCATCTCTTATCGGAAAGTACCTTCCACATCCATTCTCAAACAATTATTGTCGTTATTCCAGTAAAAGCATGCCAGAATCGTACTGACGTGGCAAGTGTGGGCCCGACATCTGTTGAGTTCATTTTTTGGGGTCAACACATTTCATCAACTTTTATCAAAATTTAATAAAATATGATTTTTTATCTAAGATAAACATGTCCACTTCACACTTGGAGACTCTGAAGTTTCTACCCATCCCTTTATCTTGGCAATACTAAAATACCTTCTCTCCTCGAAAAATTCTTCATGTATGACAGGAATATTTGAGTGACCTGAACATNGTGGGCCCGACATCTGTTGAGTTCATTTTTTGGGGTCAACACATTTCATCAACTTTTATCAAAATTTAATAAAATATGATTTTTTATCTAAGATAAACATGTCCACTTCACACTTGGAGACTCTGAAGTTTCTACCCATCCCTTTATCTTGGCAATACTAAAATACCTTCTCTCCTCGAAAAATTCTTCATGTATGACAGGAATATTTGAGTGACCTGAACATGGTTCGTTTTTGTACACATGATCACACACCATAGGATCTTCTCACAGCTCCAACTTTTCGAACCGTCTGTACAATTTCACTTGCAGAAATGATACCGACCCTATGTTAGATCCAAACTACATTATTCGATTGAAAAGAAAATGCAAGCCAGTAGACCTCACAACACTTGCAGAAATGGATCCCGACAACTTTAAAACATTCGACGAAGACTATTATACACTAGTAGCTAAAAGATAAGGGTTATTTCAGTCTGATGCAGCTCTTCTTGATGATACTAAGACAAAAGCTTATGTTAAACTTCAAGCCATTTCCCATGGTTCAACTTTCTTTAAGGATTTTCCAAAATCTATGGTGAAAATGGGTTAGATTGGCGCGCTGACAAGAATGCTGGAGAGATCAGGATACTCTGTACTTTTGTTTAAGAGCATGAAAAAGCAGCTTCTTTTGAGCTTTTTCAAGTAGGACGTAGAGTCATACTATTTGCTGACAAGCATTTGTATGTAATAATACTAATGTTCATTATTCGTTTTGTTGTAATGAGAAATAAATAGAATAAAACATGGATGAGGAATAAAAGAAGATTTTGTTTGGTCCTTACAATGTGGTTTTTCGTTTTTGATGATTAAATTGAAAGCTTTAAATAACAAAGATTGCTAGAGGGAAGAGGGCTTTGGAGAGAACATGGAATCTTTACTGGAATTAGATGGGTTGGCACACTGGTTGTCCAATTGGTTTATGAGTAATGCTATTTAGCATTATTGGTGTTAAAACACCAGTTTAGGTGGTATTGATGTAGAATTAAATGACTCGTTTAATTGTACTTATCATTTAATATCACATTAATGCCACATAGACTCATGTTATAATCTCAGTGGACCTAAATATCGTTACTCTTTAGGATATTATTTTCCACATATCCCAATTATCACAAACTTCGCGTCTTTAGTTGCTTGTATTATCCATGGCTTCACCAGCATATGGCTCACACAAATAGATCAATAAACAACAAAAATGGCACATATACATAACAAAAAATTTCCTATAGCTTCATGGCTTTACAATATCTCTATTTTCACAAGAAATAAATAACAAGGAAATTATTACAACATACATAATTTATTCCCGTAAATTACATGCGAGAGAAAATAGATCTATGGCTATAAGTAATTAGTAAGCAATATTTACTCAAAATAAATAAGCAAATATACTACAAACATGTCATAATCAAATACCACTAACTCCACCCTAACTAATAAAATGTATTTTTAGTAAGATTAAGCCTTAAATCTTACTTTACAAGTTCTAGAACCATGACTTTTGATACCATTTGTTGGCGTATGGTTTCAAATCCAAAGAAATGAACTTTCTTTGAGATGAAGATACCAAAAAACTAGATATTTGAACTTTCAAATAGTGGGACTATTTGGTTAAAGCAACACATAAGGAGCTAAATGGTCTACCCCAGATACATGCTTAATCCACCATCCTCACCAAGCAAGCCTCCTTCCTTTTTTTTAGCCTTTTCTCTTGTATCCCCATAAATGTCATTAGGAAAAGATGAAAGTGGCCTCCTTCATGCTCAAATCACTCTTGGATTTTCTTATTACTTTTGAAAAAAGCTATTTTGAAGAATGTTGCGCCTTGTCATCGAGACTCCAATTGAAGACCACGTTGCAGTCCATGTCGAGATTAAGTCAACTCTGACTATGTCAACAAAGACCTAATTGGTCAAATTAAGAAGTCAAAGAAGAAGTTGAAGCCCTTTTTTTCAAAGCCCCTTTTAGGCTGAAGCACTTGCTATCTTTTAAAGGATCTGCAGGCAATTTTTACAAATGACCGATGTAACATTTACAATAATGAATGTCGGGATTTTCAGTTTAGGATATAGGGTGGTTGACCCATTAGTCGATGTATTAAATGCATAGAAGACTGAGTGATGTTAGGCTTTGGCCTAGGAGATTAGGTCACGTGGTTCTTATCCAAAGGCTACCACTTCGACTAGAACTCGATAAATAAACAACTCTTGTAACATTTGAATCTAATGCAATTCTACGTACTTAAAAATACATTTGGTTTCCCCTAGTTTTCATTCCATATTATTTGCTTGAGCCTAGTTTGTTCCTATGTTGTTCGAGTTATTTATAATTGTTTGTTTATATGCAATCATCTTTGATTATTTCACCAGTATGCGAACATTTTTACCTCGCATCGTAAAGCATTTCTCATGTCCATAAATGCGATCCCTTTCTATCCGAATCTCCTATCAAAACATGTTGGAAATTGCTCGCATGGACACAAGTGAGCCATGCATCTATTATCCACGTAACCAGTATGAAAAATGGGGTCAACAGTTTGGTACTGTCTATGAGAAGTTCGCATATTCAAACAACGAAAAACCTAGGGGAAAAAGCTAGTAAGAAGATACATTTTTGGGAGTTTTTGACCTTTGAAAAAAAGGATTCGTTCTTGAAGAAAGAACCACCAAATATTCTAAGAGGAACCGCTTGTTAGATTCTAGTATATTACTTAGAAAAAAGGAATATCATTCATAACATAAAAAGTCAAGTTACTGTTGGATGGAACGTTACTATAAGTTTTGACAACGAAGAGTCAGTAACTCAGAGTGCTAGGGAATACCTTGGATAAGGGAAATTCTCACACGCTACTCCAGTAGCCCGCCATAGATTTCATGAGTACTATCGACAAGGTAGATCAAGAAGTAAGTCTAGAATAGTTTCTAGATCACTAGGGAGGTGGCTACTATGGCCGCAAACACGAAGGACATTACCCAGCAAAATATTACCATGCAAGAGCTACTCAGGAGTATGCAAAATCAGGGAGAATACCCAATCTCCACATATGCGGCTCATGGAAATGCTTTCTTTCATGACCCTTCACAAGAAATTATTACCATGGTGAAGAGGATGCTCAAAGCCAGATGGCTGACTATCAGCATTACCTCAAGGAAGAAGTCCCTCAGAAGAGGAAAGTGGAGGTTGATATATCTACTAACTATGATACTGATCAACCCAATGAGGTTCCATTCAAATTTTCTCCAATTTATGAACTGAAATAAATGCTTCAAAGATCAATAAGCATATTCAACAGGTTAAGCTCTGGAAGGCCTAGAAATAGGTAGGCTCAGCCTCCATTTGCACTTAGAAATAAGCAGTAGGGACCACCTCAATTTGGAAGACAGAATGAACCTACTTTTGGAGACCTGCCTTAGAATCCTCTACCTAGGAATAGGCAGTCAGAGGAGGGTAGAATAGGACAAGAATCAAGCATGGCGATCTCAACCACCTAGGGGACCACAAGTCAGAGAAGATGAAGACTCTAAATAACCACAAAGGTCTTGCGACCTTGATGATGATGATGACAATTTGCTTTTCTCCAAGAGAATTAGGGATGTCCCTATCCCAAGCCACTTCATGCTTCTTAAAATTCCCAAGTACAATGGAAGATGTAATCCGATGAAGTCCATAAACAGCTTCAAAACTCATATAAGTTTCAGGGACTCCACTCTTGCTGTAAAATGTAGAGCCTTTCGCTTGACCCTAAATGGGGCAGTTGAAGTGGGGTACACTAGACTTCTAAAAGGAAGTATCAAAAGTTAGTCAGATTTCAAGAAGGTTTTTCTTAAGCATTTCGCGACTAGGAAGGAAGGTGAAGGGCCTATACAGCACCTCCAAGACATGATGTAGCAGTAGAAAGAGTCACTGAAGAGCTTTTTATTTCGTTTCACTGATAAATGAGCTATTGTGTGGAAGTTATGGATAGGGAAGCCATATCAGCCCTAAGGAGAGGACTAAATATGAATTCTCATTTTTAAGGATATGTGCTAACAAAGGATCCCGGGAGTTATGACGCCCTATTGAAAATGATAAAGTGTGAGATCATCAATGAAGAATTGAAAGATCATCGCAATAGGGTTAACCAAGAATTGTCACCTCCTTAGAGGCAGTGAGGTAGAGGTCCTACCTCCTACTTTATGGAACACCACATCGGACAGTCAACCACCCTCAACCTAAGGTAAAGCCCTGGTTGCAGCAACAATGAATGCAATACTAGCTTTGGCTTATGAAGGAGTCAACCCTATTGTTGAGGCACACCAAGGAAGGTCCGACCAACAGTTTTCCCAAAGGAGAAGAGGTAAATGGCAAAGTTCTGAACCTAGAAATAGGGATGAAACAACCCTCTTTCGCACTTAGCATCACTTATAGCCATAATACAGCTGACAATAGGGACATTACCTTGCATCTGCAATCAAGTAATCAAAGAAGGAATAGGCACCCGCATGATGCACTTCCTAGTCAAAATCGACAACCTAGAAGGGTCGAGGGAAGAGTCCCAATTAGGTGATGCTCTTAGGAGATGAGAAAATGATGGGGAGAGGCCTAGGGAAGGTCAAAGGCAAAGAAGGAGACCTCCAACTAACACTGGCCGTGAACATATTCGACAGATTGACACCATATTTGGAGGTCTGTACGTTAGAGGAAAAACCAGAAATGCGTAGAGGAACTATGCAAGGGAAGCCAGGGATTTCCCAATAGCGTACTTCAAGTCAACAACAGTTAATCCTCAACAGGAGAGAGGTTCAACAAATTACTTGCACACAAGATAAAGTGGTTGACTTACATTATCTACACTACAACGCTCTAGTCGTAAGAGGTGTTGTGGCAAGAAATGGCCATAAGAGAATGATAGTGGATAATGAAAATTCGATCAATGTCATATTTGGAACAACCTTTGACAAATGGAAGTGGACCATGAGCTAACCCTTATGAGCTCTCTCTAGTATGGCTTCACTGGTGATAACATCATCTTAAGTTACTGCTCATCATTTTATGGAGTTCTTGGTAGTGGACAATCGTTTTGCGTACCATGGGGTGTTAAAAAGAAAAATGTTGAAGGAACTATGGGCTGTTAAGTCTATTCACCACTTGTTCATGAAGTTTTCTATAGAAAGCGACATGACCACTATTAGAGATGATGAAATGAGTGCAAGGGAATTCTATTTGAACTCCGTCGAAAGGTTGAACCTAGGGATGTTAATGTAATTTTGACGATCATTGTCATGAACGACATCCCTAAATAAGGGAAAGATGTCAAAATGGTAGACTCCACTGAAGAAGAGGATGTCTTTGAAATGATAACAGCCCTGAAGAAGGGAGAGCTACTGAAGAAGTGGCTATTGATGAACTAGATCCTTGTATCATTGATTGCAAGCCTAGAACATCCCAAATAGAAGATTTGGAGAGTTTTCCACTAGACTCAAATGATCCCTCCAAATCCCTGCAGGTCAGAAATGATCTGCCAATAGAGGTTAAGGAAAATTTAAAATTCTTCTTACGGGAAAACTTGGATATCTTCACTTAGAGACATGAGGGCATGGCTGGCATCTACTCAAAAGTTAGTTGTTACCACTTGAAGATCGATCTTAAAGCTACCATTCCTCGACAAAAAAAGGACGGCCCTCAACCCAGAACGAAATAAAGCCTTGAAGGATGAGGTAAAGAAGTTCATTGACAATCATTTCATTCGAGAATCAACTTATCTGAAGTGGTGTAAAACCCCATCCTTATTATGAAACGCAATGGCAAGTGGAGGGTGTGCGTAGATTTTTCCAATCTCAATCAGGCTTGCCCTAAGGACAGCTTTCCACTTTTACGAATAGATCAAATCGTCGATTCTACTGTCGAGTGTGAACTACTGAGCTTCATAGACAACTATTCATGCTATAATTAGATCCTAATGCACCCATCTGATGAAGAGCACACAACCTTCATAATAGTCACAGGTCTTTATTGCTATAAAGTGATGCCTCTTGGGTTAAAAAAGGTCAGGGCCGTATATTAGAGACTTGTTAATAAGATGTTTCCAAACCTCACAGGAAAGACGATGGAGGTGTACGTAGATGATATGATGGTGCAAAGCTTGAAAGTAAAAGGTCATGTGAAGTACCTCGACAAAGCCTTTCAAATACTCGAAGGTATTAGATGAGACTGAACCCATTCAAGTGTGCTTCGGGGTCACCTTAGGAAAATTCTTGGGCAAAATGTTAACCTAATGAGCATAGAGGCCAATCCTGAAAAGACTAAAGTCCTAACCGGTCATCTCAAAAGATCAAAGAGGTATAGAGCCTCATAGGACGCATAGCAGCCTTAAGTCGCTTCGTTTATAAGGTAACAGACAAGTGCTTTCCTTTCTTCAAGGTTATAAAAGGAAGAAAGAAATTCCAGTGGATAGAGGAGTGCAAAATAGCTTTACAAAAGTTGAAGAGACAGGTTCCCCTCCTTTCCAAGCCCATGACTGAAGTGCCAACAAGTTTCCCACTCAAGCAAGTGTTCCAGAAGCTTGACGCTTTAGAAAAAATGATGAAGTAGGCTGTAGAACTTAGTGAGTTTGACATTATGTTTAAGACAAAGGCTGCTATTAATGGCCAAGATTTAGTGGATTTTGGGGCAGAATTTGTCCATATTCTAAAAATGGAAGAAGAAATGGAACATGTTGAACTCCCACTTGGAACATATTTGCTGATGGTTCCTCTGAAAACACAAGTTTTGGGGCAAGAGTGGTCCTAGTCAACCCAGAAGGACAGAAGCTTAACTATACTATGAGGTTTAGATCCAAAGCTACCAACAATGAGGTAGAGTACAAGGCCTCCTAGCTGGCTTCAGATTGGCTAGGGATACAAGTGAAGAGGCTAACTATCAACAATGACTCCCAACTGGTAGTAAGCTAGGTTAATAGTAGTTTCTCCCAACAATGGCCACATATTTGAAGTTGCTAATGGAACTTGTTCCATCCTTTGAAAAGTTCGAGTTGGCTCAAATCCCGTGTGTAAAAAATGCCATCCTAGTTCTCTTTTAAAGCTAGCAAACAACAAATATTCAGAACTGCTTATTGTCGTAAAGAGATAATGTGGGTCAAAAATACTTCTCTATTCATGCCACTTATCATAACATTCCTCAATGATCAAGAATTACCTTTTGACAAAGAAGAGGCGCAAAAGCTCAGAAGATGAGATGCTCATTTTGTTTTCCAAGATGATGTGCTATACAAATGATTATCCCTACTTCGATGCATAGGTAGCGAATAGGCCACCTACGTACTCCAAGAAATTCATGAAGAGGTTTGTGGCAACTAGGAAGATGGGCTCTGGTGTAGAAAGTGTTGAGGTATGGATACTATTGGCATCCACTGAAAAATGATGTACAGCAATTCATGAGAAGGTGTAGCAAATGTCAATGCTCTGTGATAATACAAAGATAACCTTCCTAGGAGCTAAGAGTTGTCTCCAACCCTTGGCCTTTTGCTAAGTAGAGAATTAACCTTATAGGACCCCTACCTAAGGGAAAAAGCAGTGCTTGTTTTGCTATCTTCTCTCTGGAGAAATTGTACTTCCTTTTTCAAGTTTACAATCTCTGCTAAGGTAGAGAGGAGTTTCACAGACTCTTCAGCCTACTGTTTCTCAATGGCCTCAGCATCGGCCTTCGACTTTTTGGCTACATCCTCATCCTAAGAGGTCTTATTTGCTAATTCCTTATTTTATTTTGAAAGCTTTTAAAGAGGACTTCATCCTCTATGGCGACCCCAAATGTACTCCCTACTTGGTTCGCCATGGTGGCAAACATGTTCACTGAGATATTGGTCTCCACGAAGGTCTACTACCTATCAGTCCAATACTTATTTAATGTAGTAGTTGTAGTCTGAATTTCTAGAGGAAGCTCTCATCTTGCTTTTGCTGATGATA
>CAIGRK010260927.1:0-15245 GCA_903798315.1 Fraxinus greggii | reverse complement strand
TAATTATAATTTCCAAATCTTATATTTAGGGCGTGTTCGGGAGGGATTAAAATCAGATTAAAATTGAAAAACTAGCCGTTATTGTTGACTTTTATGAGATGAGGAGAATCCACAACGACCATATTTTCAATTTTAATTGGCTTTTAATCTGTACCGAACAAGGCATAAAACAATGATAATTAAAAATGTACAATTCAGAAATAAAAATAAAATTATTCTCGAGAAATTAAAATTATTAAAAGAAAGCAATTTTACTAATGAATGTAAGGTCGGGGACGATTGGACTATACATAATGGCTCTGTTTGTTTCGGATTAAAAATTGATTTTAACACTCAATATTAATCACATTTTTCATGGGTCTCAGGACTTTTCAACCACACATTTCAAAAACNAAAAATGTACAATTCAGAAATAAAAATAAAATTATTCTCGAGAAATTAAAATTATTAAAAGAAAGCAATTTTACTAACGAATGTAAGGTCGGGGGATGATTGGACTATACATAATGGCTATGTTTGTTTCGGATTAAAATCTGATTTTAACACTCAATATTAATCACATTTTTCATGGGTCTCAGGACTTTTCAACCACACATTTCAAAAACTTTTATCACAATCTACTAAAAATCTAATTTTAATTCCCACCAAACACCCACATTATTTGACTGTATTTGTTATCTTTATACTGTTTAATCTCATCAACTACTATTTATCGTATCGTAATACGTCAAACTCAAATATACAAATTTCTTGACAAGTTCAAACATTTATAACACTACGAAACCGGCCCAAAGCCAGGAAGCATCAGTATATATGTGTATGTATACATATATACGCGTATGTATGTGTGTGTGTATATAGACACAAATGGCCAAATATTGTACAAGTTCAATTTATTTATACATTTGCTCCTTTGACCAGTGCTGCAGTTTAAATATTCATCTTGTCATTTCTTAGTTTGCATTAGAAAAATAAGGCCATTTATCATCATTACCACACCAAACCGCCGCTGCCCATCTCCTCCCATTCCAATCGTTGAATAATCACCGGAGCCACAAGTCACCGCCATGGATACGACAGAATTCCCGTCCGGTAGGTCACCTAGGAGGGAGCTCCAACTCCAAGGACCTCGTCCAACACCTCTGAAAGTACGTAAAGACTCCCACAAGATCAGAAAACCACCAGTGGCACCACCATCGCAGCAGCAGCAGCAGCCTCAAGCGCCACCTCGACCACCGGTCATAATCTACACCGTCTCTCCCAAGATAATCCATGCAAATCCTAATGAATTCATGTCACTGGTTCAACGTCTAACTGGCTCGAATTCAACCTCGACCTCTTGCAGTTCCTCCTCAGTTTTTCAAGAAAATTTCAATAATGGTGCAATATCTCCAGCTGCACGTTTTGCTTCGATAGAAAAAACTAAGTCCCCAGAAGGAAGAAGATTACCACAAGCTTTTAATGACATGGAAATGGTTCAAGGGATAGATATCAGCACAGAAATTGGCAGCAATTTCAGGCAGTTTCAGGGTATTTTATCTCCAAATCCAGCTTCTCTTCCAACTATTCCACAAAAATATTTCTCCCCTTCATCTGATCAGAATCCACCAAACTTTTTCTATGATTTAAGCCCAGTTTTACACAATAACAAAAATTATTTAGAGAGCAGTTTAATTCCCAGTCCTTCAACTTTTGTTTCACCCTATATGCCTTCTCCAAATACACTAGACCTTTTCCACAGTTTATTTGACCTTTAACACACTACAAAAATGCAGGGATTAGTTGTAAAATATACAGTTGTGTTCGTTTTCTGAATCCTTCCTCTTGATGACAAAGAAGGTAGACAAGGGATCTGTATACCATGTTCGACCCTTCTTAAAAATCATTTTCTTTCTATAAAGTACTTTTAAACATGACAGAGTGATATCGAAAATCCTCTTTACAATTCAAAATTAAATTGTGCACCTCATGCTTGATGCATTAGTTTGGCTCAAATTATCTGTTTTTTTTGTCTCTGTTATAGTCATCATAGTTTAGGATCCTATTTTTTGTCTCTGTTATAGTCATCATAGTTTAGGATCCTATTTTTTGTCATGTAGCCTCTGGATTGTAATTTGTAACACAACATTAATATTGATTTGTTTGCTATTTTCTTCTTGTTTTTTTTATTTGTACATATAATTAGTTGGTCAAATTGCCATTTATTGGAAATTGAATAATTAATAATGTTAGAATTCTAAATCTATCCAGCAAAAAATTAATGTTTCATCCCTTTTCAGGTGGCCTTGCCGATCACAATATGATACTTTAAATTCGGCGTGATACGGAAGAAGAATATGTTCTATCAACTTATATAGTCTTGTTCACTACTATGTGACAAATACGATTATGAAGTCTCCTATTTTTAAATGTAGGATTGAATTAGATTCAAGTATATGAAGACGACTGAAATTTTTTTCAAGATCTCATATTTTCATCCACTCACATTTTTGTAATCTCGATTGTACAACAAAAAAAAAGTTAAAAATACTTTGCTTGAACTTTAAAAATTAAAAAAATGTAGAAGTTTTCTAGAAAAATATCGAGGTGTTCTATCTTTGCTAGTCGGCCAATTCTTCTTGATTCATATCTTTGCATTAAGAAATACAAAATTCAAGTACAAATTGCAAAGCGTATCGACAAAGTTTCTCAAATTATATAATTTAATTAATCTGTTTAGAAAATCAAGGAATCATACGTGAAATCCGGCTCCTAAGTTTGACAAACATCTTTTGGCCTTTATAAAGCAATCAAACAAATAAGTACTTAATTACGTATTCATCATTAATTAATTATGTTTAAAGCAACTTCGTGGAAAAGGCAGCTCATAAAGGGGTTTAAAATTGATAAATTAAATATAATTTTAAAAGGGATAGTGAAGTAAAGTAATTATTGAACACGGAAGGTGGATATGGGTAGGGCATAGCTTGAATGGGTAAGATTAAGCAAGAGTATTAAATGTTTAAAGCAGTTTTCATTCTACCTAATACACGGAGACGTCTGAGTATAATATTATCATAAATAAGATGGTAAGTCGATTGCAAAACATGTAGATTATTGCCATGGTTCTCATTGTAAGGTATTAGATTTGCACCCCCACAATGCCCACATCGAAGTGTGAAATTTCAATTCGGAACTTATATAGACTTGGATTTTCCAACTTAAACAGCTAGCTTTTAAAATATGACATTTTCAATATCTATAACAACTGTATTAAAGCAGACATCACGTCTCCCAATTGCAAGCAAACAGTGCAAATGATGATGTCGACAAAACAATGTTCATTTGAAACTAGTCAAGGCCAGTCTGACGTAGGTTTCAAGGTTGTGGAGCATGATGATTTGTCAAAATTCTCACGTCGAAAGTATGAATTTTCGGTGTGAGATTTACACAATCTTGAACTCTCCAAATTCAACAACTTAACTTTTGATGTATGACTCTTCTAAAATCTATAATAATTATTCATGACATTTATTTATGTATAATGATACAACAATGAACTAAAAGATTGGCGAAATTGATTTACTTACTCATCTTCAAATGTATTTAAGTTAAATACAAAAATGTAAAAATTGATAAGAATTGAGTGAAAAAGAAACCAAAGGATAAAGGGCAAGAGGATATAAGTTAGCAACCTGGATTTTAACCGTGTAGACATTTTTATTACGCAGGAATGCATAAAACTTGACACTACTAAAAAATATGAAACATGGGACAAGGACAATCAATTGTGTTACTATTCAGTTCAACATATCAAACATAACATAAAATTCGAGTAGCATCAAAGAACATGCAAAAATAAATCTATAACATCTATATCGGCCAGCCCTGTGCTTTACCTAAGAATTGAAGGGGAGAAAATGTACACAAAATCAAAGGAGGCCCGAGTTTGGCCCAGTGCTACACAAAAAGCACAAAATGCCTGACATTCCAATTCCTACCATACCATAAGCACTTGTTTTATATACAGTACTAGTACTAGATTATCCTGGACATCACAATGAACAAGATCTTAATTTATTTTTCTTTCTTAGTAAAGCTGAAGGACTTGGACCGCACCTGGTTCAACAATCCTGTACTAATGTATGTATTTACCTACTACATTTCTTCTGCACACGTAATGTTCAAATTCTGGTTTCACGTTCAGTTTAACAAATCTGGACTCACCACATTCGTTCCTTACCCGAACAACATCCAGGTAAACATGCTTGCAATGGGGATCTCAAGAATTTCAATCTGAAGAACAAAATTGTGCACATTTTGAGAACACGAAACCAAATAAGTAAAAACTAAAATCTCAGCATTTGATAGAATGGCTTTCATAGCAAGTTCTTGAGTCATCTCCTCAACTAGATGATCAAAAATCCGTTCATATCTGTTCAGGAATTTTTTTTCAAAAAACTGTCAGTTGGAAAGAACCTAAATTTGGAAGGTGAGAAAAGAAGTAAAATAATAATAGCATGTTTGGTACACAGTGCAATATATGATAACAAATAACGTTTTTAGCTTCTTTTCCTCCTTTGATCCTCCTGTCCCGTATGCAAAAATCTAGCATACTGATAAATGTATTTTATACACTTACTTGGACCTAAAAATATAGATATTTAATAGTTCTTTTGAACAATTATAGCCTAATTTATTGTATATTTCATTTATTAGGTGAAATTCAATGAAAGGAAGTGGATTGAAAGGAAAAAAAAAGTGAAAATTGGCGAAATGGGCAAGATCCAAAGTTTGGAGACTAAAGTGTAATTACTCAAAAGTTGTGTCGAATGTCACGATGAAGATTCGACAATACTAGGGTTCAATTAGAAGTCAAAAAGGAGTGAATATAATCAAATTATTTTCATAAATCAATTTTCTATTGCACAAGTATGTTCCGGATTTTTAGTTGGAGATTGAGACCATTTTTAACATAGTAAACGTTCGAATTGAAAAAAAGTTGTCTCTAGCTACGTTTTAGCCTTTTGAGTTATCTTTCCAAAACATTTTGAATCAACTTAGTCGAATATCAAAAGAGAAAGTTATAACAAAAATACTAAAAAAAGCTCAGAGGGAGAGCAACAGGTGGCGCAAGTAGGCGCCTCGAGAAAAAATATCAGATTCGTGGTGCCGCCCTCCGCCAAATAGGATTTTCAAGTGCATTTTATCTTTTTAAAAGTCCAATTCAACTAAAACTCTTAGAAGACTTGAAGAAGACATAAATAAAACACTGTCGCCCACAATAATTCCATTCGAATCACTAACATATTGCTTTCAGTCAATAATATTATGATGAAAGAATAAAAGATATTGGAACTTAACCGTTAGTAAATTAAAAAAACTTCAAAAAATATAGAAAAAAATAAAGTTTTGTTGATGTTACGATGGCATTCACTAGCGACATAAGCATTATTAACAATAATCGCTAAAGAAGATGGATCGATGATCATCGATGATATAACGTTAGTAATTTCATTCGAATCACCAACCTATCGTTTAATATTGATGATATTATGAAAGGAAAAAAAATATTGAACTTAAAATTTGATATTTTATATAAATTAAAAAATATATATAGAAAAAATAATTTTTTCAATGCTATTGAAATAAGATTGAACTAAAGAATCCCGGATGCAATACATTCATAATTTCATTTCAATGTAATCAAGAAGGTCGACTAGAGAAGTCACTGGAGGAATCTATAATTAATACAACAAACTATAGTTGCAGCTTACTTGTGATTGAAGGTTTAATCGAATTTGAGCCATATTTCGAATGGTAGGAAACCTAAATAGCGCACTCTTTGGAAGGAGGCAACAATATTTTTAACTTCTTTGTCATGTGCTCTAGCTCCTGCAGTTGGTCCAACTCTCCCGTCTGAACTAAAAACCTCTCCAACATCTGAAACACTAGCTCACTCATGTGACGGCCTCTCTCTAGCATTTGCTTAGAGCACTCAAATGCTTCTTGAACTCTCCCACGGGAACATAACCCTGTAACCAGGAGGTCCAAGGCATGACTGTGTGGGCACTGCCCTTTCTTCACCAAGTACCTCCACAAATCCAAACCCAAATCAACTCTTCGGCTCTCACAGAAGAACTTCATTAACATCACAACCGTCCGTGTCATTGGCAAAAAATTCTTCTCAATCATCTTCTGATAGAGTTCAGAGACACCATCAATCCCCTTTAATTTGATTAATCCCAAAAACATAGTATGGTAAGTGACATTATCATGCTCAATGTTTCTCTCTTCCATCTTTTCAAATAAGGCTGCTGCTGAACTCACATCCCTGGATCTGACAATAGCACTCAAAAGGGCATTATAAGCCCCAGTATCTGGCTTTAAACCTCTCGTTGAAATTTCATTGAACAATTGTTTAGCCCTGGAAATATTTCGAGCCATTCCTGCTCCATGAATCAAAGTGGTAATTGTTTCTACTGTAGGGAAGCAATTAACGCGTTCCATTTCTTCAAAAAGTCTCATAGCATCACCAAAACATCTATTCTTACAGTAAGCATCAATTCTAATATTGTAAGTGACATTGTTAGGCTTAAAACCTCTTCGAAACATCTCATGATAAAACAACTCTATTGCAGTAACATCACCTGATTCCTTGAACCCCAAAAGCAAAATATTCATCGTCTTGGTGTTGGGAGAAAATCGAGAATGCAGCTTGTTGAAGACAGATCTCGCTTCTTTCATCTGCCGCTGTGTACAAAATGCTCGAAGCAGTACATTGAACTCATCCGTGCCAAATGTACTCCCTGAAAATATCTCTGTCTCCATCTTCCCAAATGCTTCCAGTGTGTCTTCATAGGATTGGAATTTAGCAATTTTCGATAACATGATGCTCATTGACTTCAGAGTGAGCAAGGAACTGTGAGTCTGCTTGATTATTTCCATTAATTCCCAGGCTTTCTCAAAGTACCGCATTCGTGTCAGTATGTGGAGAGTCTTCTCAAAAGCATCTGAACTTGGAACGTACTGGTTACTGAGAAGGGAATATTGGAAGAACTCATACGCTTTGAGGCCGTTTGAGTGCGCAGCAAACAATCTACCAAGAACATTTTCCACAAAAGGGGTCGACAATGCAGTCGGTGGAATCTGAGAGCGAAGAGTGGGATGCAATGGCTTATCAGGAAATGGATGGTCGTTAATTATTCTCGTAATTCTTTCAATTTCAGTATCTGAGGAAGAATGAAGCCGGAGTATGTTCAGCTTCTGATCCACGTGCAAAATCCGATCGAATTTTATACTTCTGTTTCTAAGAAGCATGATGTCTTTGATTCAAATCAAGAACTCCCAAGCTCCCATATAGTAATATCCTGTTTCATTAAACACACATCAAATATGTATCTGAGTGATGGGCTTCATATAAAGGAAAATAAGAATATACCTTATTATTAAATGCAACAAGTTCCCAAAACTAAAGTGCATGTCAACTTGGCTTTTGTATACATGAAATTCCAGATTAACAAATAATAACATAATATTGACTTATAAGCAGGGATTTAACAACATTTCGTCTGTTTACTCTGTTGAGCATTTCCTCAAACTCATAACGTGCAACTTACTAAGCATTGATGAAAACGAAATTCTTTTGAGTGAGATGAAACGAGCATAAACTTCAACAGCCAAGGGCAAGGAAAATAGAAAGGAAAGGGCAATGAATAAATAAAATTAAGGGCGGGAAGCTGCAAAACCATTGCTGAAATATTTTTGCCTTCAGTGCAAACTAATTAACGACATTCAAGAACTGTCGTGTGCATTTCAACTTTCTTAAAGAGCAAGGGATTCTGATTATGTGAAGTACCTGCATACGGATGTCACGAGATATACTCTGAATACGTTGATAGAACAGATTTAGGATAGATATTAGTAATTTTATTCAAATTCATGGATGGAAATGGATGGCATGATAATCAATAAATAATGATGACAAGTTGATGGATTGTTCCGACATTAAAATCAGATTATTTTAGTAATTTTGATAAATGTTGATGAAACATGATTGAAAAATTATTCATCGTACAAAATATGTTATTAAAATTAATTATTAATTTTGATTTAAATTAAAATATTATTTTTAATCCTACCAAATAGGGGCTAAATAAATAACAGTGATAATTTATTTATTGTTACGTCATTGATTTCTACAGTTAAAGAACTTGTGGATATGTTTGAAATTTGATAGAATTAGTTGATTGAAATTAGATTAAAATGTAATTATCCCGAAATTAGGTATGGTGTTTATTGTTTTACATGTTAATATTTTATGTAAGCTATATCAACTTGGGTACTTTCAATATATTCCAATGCTTTGTGATTAATATATAAGGAATTATAATAATTTAAATAGGTAACTGCAAAACCGATTTGTTATCTATTTGATTGACCTTAAGAATCAATTCCAAAACGAACATCTTGAATTCCAAAGTTTCTAATTCGAATTCAATTGAATAACATCTTTGATAACTGTTCAAATATATCGAACGACGTACGTGTTTTTGAACTTTTTTTTTAAATATCACATGGTTATATCTAGTCCAACGTATCAAACATGTCTGAAAGTTCTTTATCTTCTGACAAGTACTCTCTATTTTAAGCCCGCTCTTACACCTTTTACCAAATTATAAGACCAACATTACCAATATCTGATCTTCCACAGGTCCAACAAGCAAAAACAAAGAAGCATTCACAAGGACAAAATTTGCTAAGTGAACTTTAAGAAATATGAATATGAAGAACAAGAAGGCCAGCTTCCACAAATGTAGAACAACGAAAGAATTTATAAACCTCGTAATCTTCAACAAGAAACGCTGTCACTTGTCTGACTCTATTCGATGCCGTGGTAGGTTGACATAAAAGTTAAGAAATGGTGTTATATTTATCTGATATAAGCATTCACTTGTTGAAATAAATTCCACGAAACAAATCTTACACTTGATCAAATCAACTAGAGTAACGGGCCGAGTTAGTTATGTAGATAATGCTAGTAGCACTCGTATTGGTTTTCATGTTTTTAGCCTTTTTGCTCCGAATATCCAAAGGCAATGGAAAGAATTCCGGGCAGTTTAGGATGGCATATTGTGGGAGAAAGTTTTTCGTTCCTCTCTTGAGTTCTCGAGTCCTGCAGGCATATTCAGTTTCATGTACAAGAGACAACAAAAGTACAGATCGAAACCAAATCATTCAATTAATATCTGTAAATTACCTTGGTCTCAATATTTGTCATTTGTGTTGGGTACGGAAAGGTTCATGACTGGGAGAGAAGCTAGCAAGATGTTAACAGGCAAAGCTTGAATCTCTTTTACACGGGAAAGCAGGTCCTTGGGCCGACAAGCTTGCTTCAACAGACGGGAGAAGCACACAATAGACTTCGCCGACTGATTGCAGACCCCCTTTCAGTCGATGGCCTAAAAATGTATTTCCCGTTTATCAACAATTTGGTAATAGAGATGTTGGATCAATGGAGTGGACGTAGTCTTGGTTCTTGAAGAGGCTTCCAAGGTTGATTTTTAAAACCTGGACCAAAGAAAATATATTAGATAGCTGTAAGTTTTCTTTGCAGCAATTTCTCAACATCTAAAAACTTTTACGGTTCACACTGAAGGTGATAGGCAACGTGATAATGAGTTTAGAGCCAGATGGTGAGGAGAAGGAGAAGGAGAAGTTCCGAGAACATCATGATATTCTATGTTACAGAGAGAACGGATCAAGTCTTATCTGGTCGGAAGTTAACAATATGCCACACACCAAAAAAGTTATCTGCATTTTTTATCACTGACTATTTTATCATTTTATGAAATTTTGAAGTTTATCAGCTGAATTATCCGGCGCTTAATCTAATAGGTGATCGATGAAACTCTTCGAGAAGCCACAATCCTACCTTCGTTTTCAATAAAAGTAGCACAGGACTTCGATATTGATGGTAAAGTTCTTGCCAACTGGACGTCCTACACTAATATTCAAAACTAGTGGTATTAAACTAAATTCTTATGAACTTTTAGGGTATAAAATTCAGAACGGTTGGTCTGTTAACTTGAATGTTGTGTCTATCCACCACGATCCGGAGATATTTCCTAATCCACAGAAGTTTGATCCATCCAGATTTTCTGTAAGCTTCTCCATGAAATGTGAAGAAGGATACTTCTTTAGCTTATCAGCACAAAGCGTCCATATGTTTTGCTCTTAGTGTGCAAAAGGTTCTTACGTTTCAATTTTTTGCATTTTCACCCATATTTCAACGTTTCATTGTGGAAACATCATTTTTATTAATTTTTATCCAATTTCTCAATTAAAAATTATAAAATGACAAATATACCATCATATTTAAATAAAACAAAAGGAAAAAAATAAAATAAAAAATAAATTGCAATCATACTCCTATTTTTTAAAAAGAAGTACAAATAAATCATAAATAAATTAAATTAAATTAAAAATCAAAAAAGAAAAGAAAAGAAAAGTTGTCGTCTCTCCTTCTGTCACCCACTCTCATCCCCACCTCTACCCCTCGTTCTCACCATGAAACGAAACCAGAAAATAGATTGAAAAATACTAGAGGATGTAGAAATACTAAAAACTAATCTCTCATATTTCTTACTAAATGATGTAGAAATACTTAGATCAGTTTTAGGATTAAGAAAAAGAGGGGTTTTCCTCTCATTATTGTCAATGACATTGTTCTTGATTTCCACGAGCTTTCTTGAATGTGGATGACTTTTCTGTAGATATCACTCACAGTACTTGTGATGGGGCACTACATCTTTTGAAAACCTTCATTTCTTGCCATCTGTACGCTTGCACCTTTCTAGATAAACCAGTCACTGTACTCAAACACCAATACCAAGAAACATCTTTTTAATATCTATATCTAATCGAGTACCAAAAGTGTAAAAAGAAGAAATCATCGAAGAAAAAGAAGATCAGCAGGAAAAAGAAGATCAGTAGGCACAGGGGTGAAAAATGCAAAAGTTTGAAACGTATGGACGTTTTGCACATTAAAGGTCAAACGTAAGGACATTTTGCACGTTAAAGGCCAAATGTAGAGACGTTTTGTGCGAATAAACCCTATAGATCATGGCTTGTCTTTCAATCTCCTTCCTTTGAGCAGATGTAAAAGAATTCCCATTATCTACAGTCAATTCACTCCCACTTGGACTCATACAACAAAGCAAAATTAACTTTTGATTTACATAGCAAGAACAAAGAATTAGTGATTTAATTACCTGAGGATTTGAAGGTGATGGCTGTGGCGATGCTATCGGGTGAGGGTGGGGGTCGGGTGAGGGGTGGTGGTGGGGATGGGAGTGGGTGAGAGAAGGAGAGGGGGAGGGGAAAGAAGAAGAAGACTTTTCATTTCTTATTTGTCAGTTCTTGGTAAGGGTGGGCATGGAAGTGGGAGAGGGAGAGGGGGAAGAAGAAGAAGAAGAAGAAGAAGAAGAAGGCTTTCTTTTCTTTTCTTTTTTGATTTTTTTTAATTTAATTTATTTGGGATTTATTTGTACTTATTTTAAAAAATGGGAGTATGATTGCAATTTTTTTTATTTTTTTTTCTTTTTGTTTTGTTTTATTTAAATATGATGGTATATTTGTCATTTTACCATTTTTAATTGAAAAATTAGATAAAAATTGATGAAAAGAACGTTTTCCAAAATGAAACGTTGAAATATGGGTGAAAATGCAAAAAATTGAAACGAGTGGACGTTTTGCACACTAATAGTGAAACTTAACGATGTTTTGTGCTAATAAGCCATAGTTCTTTCACCCTTCTCTTTGCATAATAAGAAATGGTTCTTGAATATTTCAGGATCCCATAAAACCTTGAAAAATGTTGTGAGTACAGAAAATTTCTACAGAATTTTGAATTTTACCCCCATGTGAGTAAAAAATTGATTTTTCTACCCACCCAAATCCCGTTGATGTGTCTATCTTGTATGGGTACAAGAATTCAAATTGGATAGTACAATATAAAGATTTTAGCTTCTTTTTCTTTTTCTTTTTTTGGTTAATATTGTACTATACCGTCCACCTTACCAAATAAGAGGCTCAAAAAACATAATGCGGGAAACTCAAATGCAAAGAAATGAATAAAAAGGAAATGCCTATTCAGCTGCTCGTAGAGTTCCTCTCTGAGTGTGTTTGCTTTTCTACTATTGAATCTTCGAATTTCTTTTCCTCTAGATCACTCCTTGTAGAGTTCCTCTTTATGGCGTGAAGTATTCTAAATTACCAGCCTCTATTATTGTAATTTCTCTATTTTCAATTTGCATCGGTGTTTCTCCATTGCAGGTGAAAGCCACTAGAGAGATGATTCTATCCGGCCATTTTCAGGCTATCGAATTTTTGCACTAACATCATCTCCTCATCAACCCCTAACATTCCTACACAAATTTCTGTCCCAAAAACAACAAAATCCGATGGCCACGGTGGCTTGAAATTGGCCGGCAGGCAGCGATAGAGTGTGGGCGAGTTTTGGGAAGAAGGTGAAATTTGGTGGGTTATTTGCACTTTTTAAAACGTTTGGGCCAATAGTTGTAATTTGTTCAATTGTTTTTCTTTTCTTTTCTTTTTTGTTTCAATTGAACGGAGGGTAAAATCGTCAAAATATGGTGAAAAGGACCTCGGCGCAAGAAAAGTGAAAGGTAGGGGCATAAATGCCAAAAAATGAAAGGTAGGGACGGTATCCACAATACCCTCCAAAGGTAGGGACGTTTTGTGTCAATTACCCTTTTTTCTAATATCTTTAGCACACACAGGCTAATCATCCTTTTAGGCAGGATTCTTCAGTAATTTAGGGGCTATTTCCTTTACCGTTTTCAACCCCTTTTTTGTTTTCGATTTTTCAAAACAGTGAAAACACGTTTACTTACCTATTTTCAAAAATGAATTTCCAAAAACGAGTTTAAAATTTACAAAGAAAATCGAAAACGACAACAATGTCGTTTTGGGTGTTTTCAGTTAAAACCAACTCAAAATTTTTAAAACGCGTTTTTAGGTGTTTTCACCCCCAACCACCAACGCCGCCGCCGACTGCCAAATCGCAGCCACATCCACCGCCACAGCCATCACGATCGCCAACCACCAAATCGCAACAGATCGCACCCACAGCCATCACCACATCGTAGCTGATCGCGCACACAGCCACCACCACCGCCACAGCCACCACCATCGAAATTGCAACCCAAAATCACCACGAAAATCGCAACCCAAAAAAGAAAGAAGAAGGACAGTAGCATCGCGACTGGCTAAGTGGCCACCGCCATCGTCAACCACTAAATCACAGCAGATAGCACCCACAGCCACCAACACCGAAATCGCGACCCAAAATCACCCGAAAATCACAACCCAAAAAAGAAAGAAGAAGGACAGCAATGTCGCGACCGGCTAAGCGATCACCGCCACAGCCACCGCCACCGTCAACCACTGAATCGCAGCAGATCGCACCCAAAGCCACCACCACCGAAATCGCGACCCAAAATCGTGACCCTAAAAAGAAAGAAGGACAATAGCATCGCACCCCCACTCCTTCGACCGGCAAAATGGAGCTCGCGGTGGGAAGAGATACGAGAGAAAGAGGGGAGGGAAGGGGAGAACGTGTTTTGTTGTTTTTAATTTTGAAAACAATTTTTCAAAATGACAAAAAGAACACATTTTCAATAATCTCAAAATGGACATTCAAAACACAAAACTCAAAATGAATTCAAAACACAAAACTGAAACACGAAAAGAACAGCTCTTGTTAGTTTTTNAGAGAGAGAGAGAAGGGGGGGGGAAGAAGAGAGCAAATTTTCCAATTTTTTATTTTTGAAAATAATTTTTCAAAATGACAAAAAGAACACATTTTCAATAATCTCAAAATGGACATTCAAAACACAAAACTCAAAATGAATTCAAAACACAAAACTGAAACACGAAAAGAACAGCTCTTGTTAGTTTTTTTTCCTTCTTAGTTTTAACTGGAGATTACTTCACATCAAGGAACTCAAATTTGAAAACATGATATCAACTTGCATTATATCAAAAATAACTTCATAATGGGGCTTTAGTAGGGGGCCGCGGATGATGAGCAAAGGTTGCACTGTCTTGAGAATGAGAACCTAATTTTGGTAACGTAAAGAAGAATGAAAAATTTATCAGTCAATGCATGTTGTCAACCAAAATTTCAATCAAAATTCCCCGTGTTTAATAAAGATCAAAAGTGTTAATTCGGTTCTCAGAAACCATAAAGAATCTAATGCCTACTAAAGCAGGAAATTGAGCAACATTTCTGCCCGTTAAGAATCACAAGTTTTATAGTCATGATCTTACTTAACACTTCTGCCCATTAAGAATCAAATAGGTATAGATAGAGTGGGCAAGGAAAATCATCAAGCAATTTGCACGCACTGGGTATGGTTACTCTTCAAACAAAAGAAAGGACCATCGGCCTGAATGGTAGATTAGCAGTGCATCTGATTTTCACCTGGACATTGCCGAATTCCTCTAGAAATACCATCAGCACAAGATCTTTGAATGTATGCCCAAAACTAAAGTAATATTATACGAACTGCCAATACAACCTTCCGCCAAATCTAACAATAGAATGCACGAAGGAGCAATAAAATCTAGAAATAAGATTTAAATCATCATTTGGTTTTTCATAATACTTTCTAAGTTCAGCTACATACCAACAACAGAGGGACTCAAAGATCCACAAGCTAACAACCAATTACTTATGAAGTGCACAGCTACAGTTGTCCGACCCGACATCTTCTACAAGACAAGGAGGCTGAACTTCCTCATCTTTATACCAGATTGATCGTTCTTGAACCAATTCGTTCAAAAAGTAATCCAGCTTCTCAATGGTGACATTCGGCATCACAACAATATGTGCCATATTTCCCTCACAAGCAAGCTGCCAACGTCGAACAAACTCCTCATTGCGAGGTCGCTCAAACACAACTGTACTGCTCAGTTCATTGAGCATGGCACTAATTCCGGCTTCCATAAGACGACCTTTCAAGTAGTGAGCATTCCTAAGGCACTTTTGGACTTCCTTTTGGAATCCCTTGTACCCTTTCTTGTTCAGGGTATACCACAAGAAGATTGGAGCATGGCCATTTCGACTTCCCATAATTGTCGCATCCCTTGAAGCAAGGTACTCAACATTGCTCGAAAGTGCATTTATGTGTTGTAGCCTTGTTATCTGCACACCACATGGCATTGGACATCCCACAAAC
>CAIGRK010260917.1:0-19476 GCA_903798315.1 Fraxinus greggii | reverse complement strand
AAATAATTGTAGTTTAAAAATTCATTTTTCTGTAAATACGAGCATTAGGCTTATGTTCTTTTAACTAACTTGTTCAACTGCTTTCGTGATTATTTATAAAAAATTGAATTCCACTAATTGGTGTCTCTTTTTGTAACCAAAGTTGGAGAAAAGTTCTGTTAAAGTTCAAATTTGTAAACGCATTTCATCATGGTATAAAACTTACTCTCACATCTTGGAAAGTTAGCCAGGCTTAGCTGTGAAAGTAGTTCACAGTTGAAGATAGTCATCTTCTTTTCAATTGAAGAGTTTTTCCTATATCAAGATTACAAATACCTTTTAAGGAGAGAAAAGAAAAGGATTGTATTTGGATAAGTTGTGAACAATTTTATTCACCCCCGTAAAATTGTGATCACGACGAGTACTAACTGATATTTCTTAAAAGAGTTTCTCATAAAATTATAGCTGTACTTTTGTCTCGCTTAGGTTTCAGATCCGGACAAAAAAGAAAGCCTGATTTTCATTTTTGTTGCCCATCACTGGCTTCAAAATTTTCAGTTTAGGATAGCTTGATTGTATATGTCTTCAGGTGTTCTTTTTTTGTTGTTTTGGAGATTTAGTGCATTGTTTTTTAATAGTAATGATATTCAGCGCCACTAGCATTTAGCACCGGTCTATGTGACAACTACATGAAAAGATAGATTCACTTAAATGTAATATCACATGGTTTATTTAATTGAACCCGTGGCTATTTGCACCGGTGCTCTAGCACCACTGGTTCTAGACAGAATTATTCGTTTTTTATGGGATGGGGATCAGAATCAAGGGCCTTAAGGTTATATAATCGAGTCTTTGACATTTCTCTCTGGACCTCGGGACAACATCGGAAGGTTCTTTGTTCTGCTTGTAGTTTACAACTTTCCTGTGAACTTATTCTATTTGCAGCTTATTGTCATTTATTCTCTGTAAAGCATTTTACGCGATTTACAAGATACTATTTAACTACTTGCCCCATACGACTGCAGTTTATCTAATTATATTACTGTGGCGTTAACAAAATGTTAAGCACAAAATATTTTTCCACAAAAAGTCATCATGTAGTGTTAAATGTTCCAACACATTCTTCTCAATAACAATTTATTGGCTTTCAGGTTTGATTTGTATTTCCGAAAGAACCCCTTTGGTGGTGAATTCACAGTTTTTGCTGGTCTCGAAGAGTGCATAAAATTAATTGCTAACTTTAGATTTACAGAGGATGAGATTGCTTTCATTAAAGCATCCTTGCCTCCATCATGTGAGGTATAATTTCAGTTAATATTACTGTTGTAGCATGCTATTAAGTTCATTATTGCTAGTGATGGTTACCGATAATACTTGATAATTAGTAAGCTCGAGCAAGTTCGTAGTAGGAAAATGCTCTAAATGCCATGTTGATCTATTATTGGAAATGAAGTTTCTTTTGATCATCATTTTTAGGTAAACTGTATCTGATGACAGTCCATCAGACCGCTGACATATTGGTTTTGTTTGCAAACAAATAGCCGGTTTGGTGGCGGAGTGAATGCAAAATTGTGTGTAGAAGCTTACTTGTAAAATAATGTCAAAACGTGCTTCTAAATGTTGCATTCTTAAGGCAATATATTAAGCAGTGACTCAATACGGGGCAAGAATATTTATTTTCCTGAAAGGTTATTAGTTTCAACACTGCAGCATATAATACAGTAGACAAAGAATGCTTGATCACTTTTTTTCTTGTTTAACTTAATATAACCAAATTTTGTATTGACTGGTTGAACTTAATTTTTTAACTGAAGTCAGGCGTCACTAACTTAAGATCAAAACGTAGTTTCTACCTTATCATTTTTCCAGTCAGACTTCCAGTTCTATTTGGTTTAGTTGTTTTAATTAATTTAATCAGGATACTTATATAATTTATTTTTAAAAAATTTTATATCCTAGTTGATTAACATAAATCAATTAGTTCATAATTGAATAATCCAGAAAATTGATTATTGTTTTAAACAGGCAAAATTGTTCCTGGCACTAGAAAAGTGATTAGAAGTCAAAATTTAATTTTCTAAGTGATATTCAATTGTCAACCATATTATATAAAGTAAAATGATGTCTTGGTCTCTTCTACTTTGCTAGGAATAAATTCATGCTGATATTATAACAAGCAAAACTTGAGGTAGTGCCAATACTTGTGTTCTTGCTGGTGCCATTCGTAAATTGCATTTTTCACACATGCTATTTCCTATCTATGCTTTTATGTAATGCATGAGTTTGCTAAGAGTAATTGTTAAACATTAGGATGGCTTCTATGACTATCTTCGAGGAACAGATTGTTCCGATGTAGAGATACATGCTATATCTGAAGGATTTGTTGTATTTCCCAAGATACCATTGATGAGGATTGAAGGGCCAATAGCTGTGAGTACCTTTAAACATTTTCCTTTTTATGATTATATTTGGGGAACATGTTGTCAATATAATTGGTTTTTCTGCCTTTTCTCATTATTGGTTTTAATTTTTGTAACTAATGGATGTACTTGTCTTGTAAGGTGGTTCAACTGCTTGAAACCCCACTAGTAAATCTGATAAATTATGCATCATTGGTTGCTACAAATGCTGCAAGGCATCGTTTTGTTGCTGGGAAGTCCAAACTTCTTCTTGAATTTGGGCTACGACGAGCACAGGTCCTATAACTATTAACTTCTTGTTGTCTTTTTCTTTTTAAAATTGCTCATCTTTGTTATGTATTATTCAAACAAATTTTCCCCTATATTCTTGTAGGGCCCTGATGGTGGTATAGGGGCGTCAAAGTACTGCTACATGGGTGGATTTGATGCAACAAGGTTATTTTCTTAGTAAAATGTAGTTTCTAAGTTTAATATTTCCACTGATGGGCATCGCTTGATAGTTTTATCAAGCTATTTAGAGCTTCTCGTGGACAACTTACTGTATCCAGAGCCATTGAACCTAGTCAGGAGATCAACTTGATTAGGGTGTTGTTAGTGGTTGGTTCACCTGTTATCAACTTGGTCTACTGGTCAAACTGTTGGGTCATTCAAATTTACATAATAACAATAAATCTTAAATATGTATGGACCCATATATTGGTTTCAGCAGCTTCCTCTCAATGTTTCATGGATAAGTAATACTGGTCATAAATGATACCGATATATTCATGAACAATGTGCTTATTAATATTGGATTAATATCATCTTCAGTGAGATCCTATAGTTTTGAATGTGAAAAATAAATCATGAATCTACACAGTTCATTTCATTGTTTCGTAACTAAAAAAACAAAACGCAAGTTCGACCCTAATAACACCTAAATGGGGATGAAGAGGTGTAATATGTGGAATTAAAAACTTATTAAATAATTAGCAACAAGTCACCAATTAATTATCTCTAGATGGTTAATCATGCAGTCAAGTCTTAAGTTTAAATATCACAGATCATACATTCATAATATAAAGTAGTAAACAAACAACAGTATGATCACGGAGAAGTCCAACTGGAAAAAACTTTGAGCACTTTACCAGTCAATCCACTATAAACGATTCAAGACNTAAGTCTCTAATACCAATTGAAAAATACAACCCTAACGACACCTAGAAGGGGGTGAATATGTGTAAGATGCAGAATTAAAATTTTATTAACTGATTAGCAACAAGTCACCAATTAATTATCTCTAGATGGTTAATCATGCAGTCAAGTCTTAAGTTTAAATATCACAGATCATACATTCATAATATAAAGTAGTAAACAAACAACAGTATGATCACGGAGAAGTCCAACTGGAAAAAACTTTGAGCACTTTGCCAGTCAATCCACTATAAACGATTCAAGACTTACAGTCTACTAGACTAGACGACGTCACGTGCTATTTGATCTCCTGACTGCAATTCGACAGCTTTCCTGAATTCTGTGCTCCCCTGCACCAATTCCAGTAGCAATAACTAATATTCTCCTGGAATTCTGCTATCTTGCAGCAATCCCTAACTTAGAGTCGCCTATCTCTTGTAGATCACAAAGAACAACCCGTTCTTCATGAGCTGGAACTCCAGTCGCCTCCCTCGATCTTCAGCACCTCTGACAGATATGTAGGAAGTATGATTTTTGGTATTTGGATTTGGATCTGATGATTTTCTCTCAGAAGATCTCACACAAGAAGAAGGTTGAAAGCAATAATATCGTAGATTCACTCTNTCACGAAGAACAACTCGTTCTTCATAGACAGAAACTCCTGTCAACTTCTTTCGATCTTTAGAACTCTGACCAAATGTAGAGGAAGTAGTGATTTGGTATTTGGATTATTAAACTGATGTTTTTCTCTCAAAAGATCTCACACAAGATGAAGGTTGAAAGCAATAATATGGTAGATTCACTCTTTGAACTTTTTTTCTCAATATTCAACCTTAAATTCGCACAGAATGACTTCTGAAATTTATAGGTAGGGTAAAAAACATATGGCCAGGAAAAAAGCCTTTAAAACGTGAAATAAAAATTTTCTGTATAAAGCTGTCGCTCGAACGAGGAGCCGCGACAGTCGTTGTCGCTCGACCGAAGAAAGGGCGACGGTCCAGCGACGATGTTTCTGCTTTTGTAGCTCGAGCCAACCCTTGGCGACAGTCCAGCGAAAATTCTCGATGTTTTTCTTCTTATTCCAAACTCGAAACCCTAGACCTACTAACTAACTTTTGAACAAATTGCACATTTCTCCTTAAAGTTTTACAACCAATCTAATTAAGCCTTTTTGTCCACAAAATTTGCCAATTACATAAATCAACTAAAACCTAACAGTAACTATTGGATAATAACCAGAGTTAATGATTCCATCTCATAATGATCCCTTTAGTAACACAAACTCGATATACAAATAGCATCTATTGGTTTGGGCTAAAAGGGTTCATGTCAAAGAACTTGTTAACTTATTCTATAAATGACGTTTCTGGGTTTGATTGGGTCCTGGTTAACGAATAAATTAATCTGTCATGTTGACATTCTGAATGACTCACTTTTTAACTCGTTAAGCCATGGCATTTATGTCAGTTCATATCGTAAATAAGTCAACCTACATGAGTAATGGGTTAAACATTTAGCAGATTGTGATTTGTCGATCCACTTATTAGTATGTAGCGTTGGTGCCTTGCTATTCAGTTTCTCAATAAGGTCATGTTCATGTCTTACTCAACCAACCTGCCACACTTTAAAATCCAACAAGAACCTGATATGAAGTCCTAATTGCAACCATAAGCAAAGGTTTAGTGATAATATAAAATTAAGGTTCTCGCATTCAAGTATGTGAAGTTTCATAAATTTTACTCATAGGATTTCAGTGAACTTTCAAATGTCTCTTTTATTTATATTTTCTTCTTATCTTGTTATGTATCAGTAGATGCTACAGGAATCCAGTTAAATATTTTTCAATAAAACTATTGCTGTTTGAAAATACTACATAAATAAATATTACTGGTTTCCGAGAATACCGGAGTACATGTTCCATCTTAGGTAATCATTTTTGTTCTTAAGACGTGGACTTGAAGAAATCTCATAATTTGTAGAATAACATGGAAGACAGAAATGTATAAAGTAAACTTGAATCATAAATCCAAAACTATGGCATAGCCTAGTTGTAAACCACATAGTAATATTTTGCGTTAGCTGATAGGTCATGGGTTCAAAACTTGCATCATTTATTTTCGAAACAACTTGATCTGGCCAGTCCTCCAAACACTTGCAACGTGGTTGTTCAGGTCACTGGGTTCTCTCTTGGTTGCTTCACTGTCCAATCAAATGAGAAAACCCCCTGGTTATAAAAATTCTGATCACACCAGAGCCCTTTTTATAGTTTTTTCCCGTTGATCATAACGAGTCACTCTCATTTGTGCTGATAGCAATGTTGCTGCTGGGAAATTATTCGGAATCCCACTCCGCGGAACACATTCACATGCCTTTGTCAGCTCATTTATGGTAGGTATTGCTGTTCACATGGTCATATTTACATTCGAATTTTTTTTCCCCACCAATTAATCAATTCTTGTGAGCATGTCATTCTGATGAAGCAGTGCATTTTCTTTGGCTCCAGTATTAGAGCTTATTTGGGAGAGATTTTCCCCAAAACCATTTTTAACCACACATTTTGTATCGTTTGAATATGCAGCCATGGAACTGCTGAATCTCTAATGAGACTCCAGTTCCGGTCAATCGTGTCAGCCTTCATCTCTGCTGTTTTGGCGACCCGATGGAATGAATGCGATCCATAACTTTTCCTTATTTTTAACCACAAATTCTCCAAAAAATTATTTTTTCTTTCATAAAATCTCTCCTAAACAAGCTCTTAATCAAGAATTGTTTATTACCAAAGCACTGTTACATTGGATATATAGTGTGTGTTTGAGCCATATTATTTTGGAAGAATGTGTTTTGGAATAGTAGATTGATGGAGAATTTGTAGTTGAAAAAGAATTAAAAGTTATTGATGTGATGAAAAATATTATTTTATTGAAAAATGTGTGGTTGAAAATGAGTAGAAGAATGAGAATGAAAATTTTAATATGTACCAAACATGGGCACAAGTTCTTTATTTTTTATAATGACATTCATTATAAGGAAAGGCCGTTCTATTTCTGCATCAGTTTCTTGGGTGAGAAAGAGTCTGAGTTCTTTATTTATCTAGAGACTGCTATCTGGTTGAATATGTTTCAAACCTATTCTGCGTCATCTGGGCATTTTACTTGAGTAGAGGGTTGGGCGGTGTTTACTAGCTGTTCTGCAATTAATAATAATTTGTCAGTGAGCTTATTATGTTTTCCAAGTACTTTTTACACACCCTCGCATTTTGGTAGCAAAAGCAGGAGGTAGTGAGCAAGCAGGCTTTTGCTTGGCATCTAGTATCAATGTTTTATATACTAATTTCCCATTTCCCCTTTCTCTATTTTTATGTTCATTCATTCCTAGTTTTGTCCATTATCTTAATTGATCCTGCAATTGGCAGAGTCCAGATGAGATCATTGACAAGTCGCTTCAAAGTTGTGATGGCTCAAATGCTTGTGAGGATTTTGTTAGTTCGGTGCAGACATGGTTAAGCAAATTAAAGGTGTCGTCAGTTTCACCCTCACCTTTACTGCTTTGATATATGTTTTATCTTCGACACACCAATAATTTTATTGACTTTCCTCATCATGTTTTGCCTCTGTATGCTCTACTAGCTGGTGAAATTGATACCTAGTAAATTTACTATCCCTAATGTCTCAAGGTTTGAATTCGTTTTTTTCAGTTTGCAATTTCCAGTAACCATTTCCCTTTTCAATTTTTACTTCTGCTTTGGCTAGACCTTCAATTTGCATTTCCCATTTCTTCCTTGATAAGCATCCATCTTAACACTTCATATGATTAACAGCATATTGTGGGAGTTGTGGATCTAGGTCCTTTGGTCAGTAAATGTAATCATTTCTTACCTAAAAATCTCATTTCAGTGGCTGTTTTGTTTCATTGGGGTCAGGTAATTCAAATTTAGTCATTTACTTAATACAATGGTGTGAAAGTGCACACATTGTTGGATTGATTAATAGTCAAAATATTTCTTGTCCGTTGCTGCTTGCCGTATTGATTACACATTGTTGTATTGATTAATAGTCAAAAAATATTTCTTGTCCTCGTTGCCACTTGCCGTATTGATTACTATGTCAAAGTTCTCCTTAGCTCCATTAGTGCCGTAGTAAATTTTATAACATTTCAACTAGGAAGTACATATAAATAAAAAAATATTTCTATCTATTTGCAAATATTAATATGGAAAATACAAATTATTTTTTTGATTTATTAAAACTTTCGATAACCAATGAGAGATCTGAAAGAAATAAAATCCCTACATTTAATATATTCAATAAGGCGAGCTTTCTATTACTTTTCCAATTTTAATCCCCACTCCAATTTCTTTATTTGGGTGGGGCAATGAGGAAAAATTTCGGAGGTTAGGCTTTTTTCATCAGAGGAGCAAAGTTTAAGTTGCAAAATATTTTTGAAACAACATAATAGTAATAAAAATAATTTAATACATTACTACAATCATTGCCTATGCTTTTTTATAATTTGAAAATGCTATATAATATTATTGTTATCAATATTGTCAAACATATTGTCCTCAATATACACGATGAAACTATTATTCAACCATTGTTCTCTAACTTCTTTTTTCTTGAACACTCATTTCATTAATATTTTTCTCATCACTAGAAAGTGAAGATTTTTGTTTAAAATCTCTCCATAACTGTTTACCATCGAATTCAACAACCAAAAAAAAATGAATGCTTATATTTCAACAACTCCAATGAACTATCCCAATTAACAATTCCAACCATAAAAACACAATCACCAATAGGCAAAGTCCCAATATTCGGCCAAAACACAATATATAATGTACAACATTATTTCAACAATCAATTT
Source organism: Fraxinus greggii (assembly GCA_903798315.1). Taxonomy (NCBI): domain Eukaryota; kingdom Viridiplantae; phylum Streptophyta; class Magnoliopsida; order Lamiales; family Oleaceae; genus Fraxinus; species Fraxinus greggii. The sequence continues at coordinate 11,041 of CAIGRK010260917.1, read as the reverse complement.
CCAATGAACACAATATTCCAACAACAAATTCCATAATACCACAATAGTCAATAATCAATTGGTGAGGATTGGGAAATCATTTGATGATTTGGGCCTTTGGAGGGAAAAGTCATGCAGTTACGGTACGCTAAAAGAGGGTTACTATGAAAATTAAATTTTGGGAAAATAAAAATGAAAATCTGTGGGGTCAGTGTCCGAACATGATCCCATGTGGCTCCGCCACTGGTTAAATGGCCCTGAATAAATTCTATGAAGTTGATACCCTCAAGTCAACATTTTATCTCGCTAGTTATTGTAATATTTCAATTTGATAGTGACTCTTTCCCTCAATAGGATCAGTCAATTTATTTCCATAAGTTGATATTTGTCTCCTGCTCGATGTATATTTTATATTATTCCTAAGATTTACTTGAATGGCTTTTCCTGTACAGCTGTAATTTAGACCAGGTTTCTGGTTACTTTCCTTTATATACTGTACAAATTTTCTGAGTAATACAACAAAGAATACTTTTAATTGCTTCAATTTTCTGCAATAGATGGGAGCCTATAATATGACTATAAGACATCACCATTAGGTAAAATGACATTTAGAACATGTAATCTTCTACTACATACAGTTTATTCACTTGAACATTTATTAACTCTTGTTAGAACTGCAAACATGGTCTTCACGTCTTCTCTAAGGATTCACCTTCAGCAGGTGAACACATCCAGAGAAGTTGCTCCTCCGAATTTTGAAGAATCAAAAAGACTCGATGCCTATGATATTATTTGCAATTTAGACTGTATTGTAGTTTCATACGGACTCTGATTTGAGTTCTTGTGATCAGAAATCAATTCGAAGTTAGTGCATGCACATAGAAGACATATGTTTGTTTATTGATTCTTTATGACAATTATCCACATTATAGCAGTGGACTTCTTTTGTACTTCTATCATATTCCTTTTGAAAATTCTACCATATCCACTGCTATAATGTGCAAGTAACTTCACATATTTTATCTTGGTAATGTTATATGATATCAGAAGATGTTCTTGTCATATGCATGTGTGTATCTGTATATAAATATTTTAACTTATTGGGTAATCTAAAAATGCATATATCTAATAGCAGCTTATTAAATTTTTGCACTCTGTTCAGCGATCACATTTATTAGGTGGAATATTTGGAGAAACGAATCAAAGTGAGTTAGCTGCTTTCATCTCATATGCACTTGCCTTTCCGAATGCCTTTTTGGCCCTTGTAGACACATATGATGTAAGTAAAACTTTTAGTTCATTCAACTTTGTCATAGCTCATTTGATTTTTCTGTCTAGCATAGAACACTTCATTTTGCATATTGGAACTGTGTACTTACAGCCCTGTAAATGAACTTTTTGATATTATCTGTAACAAAATGGTTCACCAATAGGCACATCTTTTTAATGCTTCCAAGTATTGAAAAGACTTGTCAACGGGAGAGTAAGCTATTGAAGTGAGAATTACAATCACTCATCTATAGTGGTTCTATAAATGTTTGAGAACGTTGAAGTTAGTGCTTGAAACTATGTTTACTAATTAGTTGTGAACTTTGGATGTAGTTAGAATATTGTAGATTGATTATCTCAATAATTTTCTTGGCGGTCTTTCATTATTAGTGATTCTTTTATTGAACATGTTTGAAATCTTGTTACTCGTTCATTTTATTTTTACCACGACATCTGTTTGACTCTCGATTCTTTTTTTAGGAGCAATTATGCCAACCTCGTATTTTTATTGTCCTTTAGAAAACAAAGTTCATCTTGCTAGATAAAGCATTACATGTTTGAAACTGACATTTATACATTGTGAACCCATGTGAATATCTTTATTTTGGTTAACTATACATCTGTTTGAGCCCCATTTTTCTTGGAAATAGATTTTGTATCAGTGACTTTTTTGGAGAATTTATAGTTGAAAGGTAGAAAAAAGTTTTGGGTTTATGTATAAAATTATTTTATTGGAAAATTGTGTGGTTGAAATGAGTTTTTAGAGAATGAGGCTCCAATAAAGGCTATGTATATCCAATGCATTGACAGCCAGATGTTTCATAGGCTTTGTACAATTCCAGGCATCATGCAAATCTCGCTTCCTGTTTACTTTCAGTTCAATTTTTGCTTCATTCTGGTCTTTGTATTATCATTGATGTGGTTTTGTTAATATTCTTAACAGGTCATGAGAAGTGGCATTCCTAATTTTTGTGCAGTTGCTCTGGCTCTAAATGATTTTGGGTACGTTTAAGAGACATGTTCCTTCATTGGTGTTCACGTGGTGGAAATGATCTTATCTATATTAAAAGTGGGAATTGTTTTTTTTGATACCCTATCTCCACCTTATTAAGTATTGACCCTGTCCGTAGACTCAGAAAATATAGTAATATTTTTGGGGCCGTTAGTCGTTCTCAAATATTCTCCTCTCCCACTGCTCTAGGTTTCTCAAAAACTAGAATTGCAGGTTGCTCCTGACAACCCAAGAAGCACAGAACTCTGTCTGATCCACATGCAAATCTTATCTGCCTTTCCTCCTCATTCTTGTCCTTTTCATTTTGCCTTTGGCGTATTCAATTCATATGCACTGCTGGATTATGTGTTGATAAGGTTCTATCTATATTCATTCTATTTCTTAGATTGAGAGATGATCTGAAATTGAGATGGGGAAGGACGAATGCTGAACCAACATAACTCAATTAAGATTTATCTACACCATTCTTGTGGGATGAGTTCACTGTTAGCGAACGGTACAAGTATTAAAGACACAATCTAACCACATAAATGTGGCCCTTATGTAAGAGCATAAGCTTTTAGGATGAGCTGGTTAACATGGAATCAGAGCTAGACTTGAGTTCGATCCTGGGCACCACTCACTCAATAAATTTGTGCACATGGTAAGCCTTTGATGTGAAAAAATGAGCCCGGTCTACTCTTGGGGTGCCGTGTTGAAGACACATTTTAAATACATTAATGTGGCCCCCGCCTAAGGGCTTTACTTTTAGATAAGTTGGTTAAAAAGTTTTGTAACAACTTTTCAGCGATATAAAGCCAAATCTTTTGTTGTTTTCATTAATACAATCATCCATGGCCTCTCCCAATTTTCCTTTTAATGGAAACCTGAATAAACGCTATCTATTTTTTTTGTTTTTGAAGAATTTTAAGACAGTGGGACCTGGGAGTTGTGAAAATTGGCTAAGTGACCTTGAACCTTTTAATGGAACTGACGGGGGGAAAAATTAAAGAATGGAAATCATGAATCAGGTTTGGAAATGCCTGCTTTATTAATAAATTTATACACAAGGTATGTACAAAGGAGAGGGATAGTCTTTCAATATTTCTCCTCCTTTCCTAACAAAGTACATGCCCCAGATTTTATGGATGCATATAGATGTAGAAGTTTATTAAAAGCGTTCAGCGTTATCCTTATCAATAATAAAGATAGTATGGAAGACGGGTGATAAGGCATGAATGCATCTTAGTTTTCCCAATCGCAACTTCTGATATCTGGTGTGAAGGGGCTTATGGTCAAGTTGAAGCTTTAGCAACTCGAAGGAGCTCAAGGTAGAACTGCAAGAGTGATCTTAAAAAGTGGAATGACAATGTAATAATTGAACAGAGTTTGTGATATTGAAAACTATTGAATAGTCATTGTGGCAAGGAACAACTCCAGATTTTTACCGAGTTGAAGTGTATTCTGGCTTAATTCTTCTTCTCCTTAGATTTGCTATTAGAAACATCTCTAAGTGGGTTGTATCTTTTAAGTTGTCGGTATTTTTTTTTTTTAATGCTGTTGGAGTTTACCTTTTGAGTAAGTCCGTTAGCAAGCCACCTAGCTTCATCCCTAATGCCTGAACCTTAACCTGAACCCTCATAACCAGTCTGGATAATCATATTTTCACATATCGCCATCTGTTTCACTTCCACAGATATCGGTATAACTTTTTGATATCTTTTCTAAATATATTCTTATTCAGGTACAAAGCAGTAGGTATTAGATTAGACTCTGGTGATCTTGCCTATCTTTCATGCGAGACCCGAAAATTCTTTCAGGCTATTGAGAAGGAATTCAAAGTGCCTGACTTTGGGAACTTGAACATCACAGCTAGTAATGACCTCAATGAAGAAACAATAGATGCTTTAAACAAACAGGTAAAGGCATTGAATAGTAATTTTCAATAGGGTTGTGGTACTTCTACTGTTAACTCTTTTGTTGAACAAGTGAAAATGTGCTATCTCTATAAACATGTCTTCTGGTAGCGGAACTACATACCCTTCCCCCATTATCTTTTACTAGTTTTATTAAAGTATATATAACATTACCACCGAAGTGAATTGCTTGCCATTACCCAACAAAAATGATCATAGATGTTCAACTTGTTGAAAATATACCCATTAATATATTTGCTCTTTGTCATTTTTGGTTTTATTTTGATTTACCAAAAAAAGAGTGAAACTTTGTATACAGAATTAGCAATTTTAGAATCTTATATTAAATATGTAGAGCTTCTTTCATTGACTTTGTATTTCCGAAGTTTTGTCCTGTAACTCAAACAAAGTACTGTATTTATTTTAGTTTGTGGGGGGACTTTACTAAACTTCTCACTGGTAATTTGATGTTGCTACCATCTGCCATAACCTCTATATGGCATTAACAACTAAAAGGAAATACAAATTGGTGACATGAATACATGCACCTACATATATCAGGTCCAAATTTTTTGCCCTATCTTTTCTTGTCAAATCATTTTTTCTATATATAGTCTGTTATATGCACCAGTAATTCTTCATTCATGATTGTGAGTACTATAATTAAGGGATCAAATCTAAGCCAACTTAGAAGAAGTATTTTCCATGAGTTTATTCTTTTACATTGGGAAGATTGATAAACTTCCAATTCTTCTTTACATGATTCATATTGATTTTTCATTTCCAATTTCCTACTCATGTTCACTATGCTGCTCTGGATTCATGTATCTCTTCTTCTGGGCCCCAGGGTCATGAAGTTGATGCATTTGGAATTGGAACTCATTTGGTTACATGCTATGCTCAACCTGCTCTTGGTGTTGTTTTTAAGTTAGTCGAGATAAATAATCAGCCTCGCATCAAACTTTCTGAAGATGTTTCAAAGGTTCATCAATCCACGTGACATCTTAACATTAGAATTGCATTTTAGTTCAAATGCTGAGGTTTGCTCTGATTTCAGGTCTCTATTCCATGTAAAAAAAGGTGTTATAGATTATATGGAAAGGAAGGTTACCCTCTTGTAGACATAATGACAGGAGAAAATGAATCACCTCCAAAGGTATTCTTTTAATCTCTCTGAATTTCATTAACCGGGGATGCTCCCTTGAATTCTATGATACTTTTATTCTAAAATGTAGTCAATGATGAAATTGAGTTATTAGTTCTGACAATTTTAGGGAATGGAATCCTCTGTAAAAGTGAGTCCGATTGTTCAATAATTTGATAAGTTGAATATCTTCATTTGACTTGGCACGAATTTTTAGGCAACAAGTGTCATGTATATTTTCTTCAATTTTCTAATTTGGTTCTATGATATTTCTTATAAAGCTAGGATTCAAGGATATGGAGCCAGGAGTCCTAGTTCTTTGGTTTTTGAAGTAAAATAAATATACACACTTATGATAAAACAGTTACACACACACACACACACATGCATACATGCATGCGCACATACATCTGGCATATTATTCTCCAAATAGGAAGCAACATATCAACTCTGCACCTTGCTGCTGTACTTTGATGCATGGGATTTATTCGAGTTAAGTTAGATTTGGCAATTTGTAGAAGACATCAGAAAGGAAGTAGGTCATGGCATCTTAATCTTTTCAATATCCTATTAAAGAAGGATAAGAAAAAGAAAGCTCAAATCATTTGTTGAGCCACCTCATCTAAAAGGTTGAGTTGTTAAAGAGTGGACAAATTTGTTCATTATAATTATATCTTCAACACACCCCTTCACTTTATGCCATATTCATTTTTCATCAAAGACATGTCACATGAAATATTCATAATCGGGTGACAATGAAATTTGAATTCATGATTCTTTTTTGACAAATACCATGTTGGGCCACCTTATTCAAAAGCTCAAGCTGTTACATAGAGGACAAACATGTTATCAATGTTACCAAAATGGACCCGGACCGGCCGGTTCGACCTGTTAAACCGGGAACCAGCCCCTAAATCGGGTCAGTAAGCCAGCGAAAACCGCATATTAAAAACTGTCAAACCGGCAGGTTAACTGTAAACTGGTAAAATGGGTACTGTTTTTAGGGGCGAATTTTTACAATTAAAAAGAACTACGGAATGAATTTTTAAAACAAATCAACACACCCACAGCTTTGTCCACTGTGCACTGCTTAATAAGCAGTTATTCTCCACACGAAGGGTCCCTTTTATAACCCTTCTCTCTCTCATCCATATCATCAAGTTTCCATATGGAACTGAGACCCATTTCTCACTTTAGATACCATTCTCACTACTGTATTTTTGGTTTGTTGACTTTCTCTTTCATATTAACACACAATATTTTTCCATATTGGAAAATGTTGATTGTTTTAGTTTTTTATAGTTACGGCTATCTGCTTATTATTTATTTATTTTTAACTACTGGTTCGACCTTAGTTGACCTTTTCACTTTTACAGATCGATGCTCGGTCCAGTTTTTAGAACATTTCATTTTATGCATCTATTATTATATCTTCAATATCGTTTGTTCTCATTGAGACTTAACACTACTCAGAACAAGAGAAGGAAAAATTAAAAATAAAAGATGGGAGATGGATGACATGATTTACATTTACTTTTTGAGTTCATATCGTGCTTGTGGCATTTAATGGCTCATTTTAGTGGTAATCCATTGACTCATCTAGAGCTTTGTTCCATATTGCCTGCATGGCTATTACGAGAATCAGAAGCATCCCTGGTCCTCTGGACTTACCTCTGTCAGTGCAGGAGCAGAGTTATTTTCTTGAACAAGTTCTTTTAGTCCTTGTCTTGATTTGTTGTCAGAATGGAGAGACTTGAGTTTGTTATAGAGTAGGCTCTTCTAATGTAAAGAATTGAACCAATGGCCAAATTGCATGCCACCTCACCATCGGTCAACGAAGGTGTAAACAATGGGTGTACAATTAGCTTATTTGCTTGTTCTTTTTGTTCAGTAATGTCATTGTTGCCAATGCTACCAGCTCTTTTCTAGAACACTGGACAAACTAAGAATAGTATAGCTTGCAAATTGAGATATATGTTGAAATCAAAAGAGAGTTGCCTTGATGTTGTTTTTCAAAGTCTAGTATTTCTCTCACCACGTCTCTAGTTTACAAGTCTACAAGCATTTGTGGAACTACTGATTTTTAACTTGCTGACAATCAAGAGTTAGATATAGAGGTTACCGCCTTTCACCAAGTTATTATGTTTGTTCGTCTGTCGTCGTCAAATGAGGTCGTAAGTTAAAATCCTCTAGAAAAAATTACTGGGGACATTGTCATTGTTGACTAATGACAGAATAGTCTAGTTTATCAGGATTAGCTGTACTTTTAAAACATATGATATATACATAGGTGAAACCAATGATAATGGACAGATTTAAGAAGGTGAAATTATATTTATATCCTGTTAAATTCATGTTAAAGAATTACTAGATTGCTACGAGCTTCATGATTATGATATAGAACGTGACTTAAAATCGGAATGCTTTCACCCGTCGATTTATCTTCTTTGATACTCAGGTAGGGGAACGAATTTTGTGTCGCCATCCATTTAATGAATCTAAGAGAGCATATGTGGTGCCACAGTGTGTTGAGGAACTTCTGAAATGTTATTGGCCTGGTAGATCAGGTAAGAGTTGGTGGTTTCTTAAGTTGCCATAGTTATCATCTAGACATGACCATTTACTTCGTTGTTAGCCGACAATGCTAAACCGCAGGTGGTGGGTAAATTGATTTCTTATAGAATATGTTCCTTGTGAAGTCTTTTGACAGTTTCTTACTTTCTTTCTTTTTTTTTTTTTCATTTTTTTTTTTCCCTACACAAGAATAGAACCCTAAAGACGTTTCTGTATTGGAAAAAATCTAGTGATCAAAATAAATTCTACCTGTTATATTGTGTTTTTTAAAACTTCTTTTTAAAGGAAATAAAGGGTTACTGTTTAACATGTCTACTCCCATATGCCACGACACATAATAACAAATACCATGCCTGTTACTAAGAATAACAGTAATCCGCACCATAGGAGACAAAGAAGTTGCAACATTTTCCTTTGGTTCTTCACATACTTAAATTTTGGTGCCCCATTTGTACAGGGTCATCTTTATTAAAGATATTGTCTATTAAAAGTCCAATACAATGCTAATATTGCATGCCAAACATGCCCCGTGAATAATGTGAGCACTTCAAAAGCTACTTTTGTTTATTTTTCGACCGAGTAATGTTGCTTCATGTTTTTGCTTTCTGAAGGAAAAGACAGAGAAGAGTTGCCGTCCATTAAACTCATCAGAGAACGCTGTATTAAACATCTGGGCCAGATGAGGCCTGATCACATGAGAAGGTTGAACCCAACACCTTACAAGGTATGACAAATACACTGTACTTGATAATGTATCTTTGAGAAACAATTAGAACTTCATATATTAAAGCCTGTATAATTATTGGCTGATATGGCATTCTTTTGTGAAATATTAGTTGACTCATGAAAACTCTCCCCTTTACCCCACAGGTTAGCGTGAGTGCAAAGTTGTACGACTTCATTCATTTCTTGTGGCTCAACGAAGCACCTGTTGGAGAGTTGCAGTGAGAATGGTTAATAATGTCAGAGAAGTCGATGCAGCCTAATTAAAGAGTAGGAATTTACATATTTTGTTTCTATAATTGGGTTGAGGTTGAGGATAAGTGCACGTTCTTGTTTCCTTTCAAGTTCCCCGTTCAAATAAATTGTATAAATACATATAAGGTTGGTTTTTATCTTTTACTTTTTGATTAGTGCCTCGTTTTGTCTGTTGTATTGGGTCTGTGTAGCAAATGTTTGTTTAGGAACCAGTTACTTTTTCTAAAGTAATGATAACCATGCACTTTCTGGTAGTTTTATATAGGCACTAATGTTGTACCTTATGAAAAATAACTAGACCCACCGGTATATAAAAGCAAAGAACCAGTTTAAATTCTCGGTTCTCATGTAAGAAACCGGAAATATCAAAATTCGTGAGAAAAGCTCAGAAGTAAATACATAATGTAAGGCTTTGTACGTATACATTGATCCTCAAAGTTATTGTCAAATGAAATTTCGTCTGTATCATTTAGCAGTTATGAACACAACAGGAAAAATATGGCAAATATTTGTCCTATCAACAAATGAAGCTGCAGAGATTTGCTTATTGGAGAATTGTTGCTGGGCTGTTGTGGTGTTCCTGTCGTCAACGATTGAGATGGTGGTGGAGGTGAAAGCACGGGGATGTCGCAAGTACCGAATGTAGCATTTGCCTATCACGTTTGATATAACATTTAATCAATTAAGCAGTAAAATAAGCAAGTTAAAGAACATCAACTTTACCAAGTTAATATAAAAAATAAGCTTTTTTTTCAATACCTGTGAGGTGGGCTACGTCTATTAAAAGATTTGAAGACCAAGAATAATATATATTTGAGAAATCCCATGTTTTGGCTAGAATTAATTTTAATTTGTTAGTATTGTGCTAATTGCAGTACATACGACAATATTAGTACCAAACCTTGCAATAAGCAATGCTGTCGCATCCACAAGTCATATGTCCATTTGCTTCATCAACAGCTTCTGGGGCTCCTCCTCCATCACTCAACTGCAATACAAAATCTCTTTTTTTGGTACAGCAATTTTAGGGGAAAAATATATATTTTGTCGAATCAATGGGGGAGGTTTCATTGGTCGGCACCTGATAAAAGTCGACTGCTAGTTAGAGCAGAATTGTCTGCACAAGCATTTGTTACATTGGGATTTTCGGGAAAGTAATTCTGAAGAACAAGTGAAATTGATGATGTGTTCATGGGAGATGACTCTGAACGACTTGGACAAGAACCAGGTATCATCCCACCATTCCCATCTGCAAATGGACCATTTTGTCAATGTTGGAAAAAGGATATTGAAGAAATGAATTTGCAATCATTATACTGATCTAAATCGCTTAAAGTTCTAGATGAGGTCATTGAACGATAATACAACTTACACTGATTTTCAACTACATATCGCCATTCATAAGCAATGCCTTCAGAAGCCTCCTTAGACGATTTAGAGGTAAAGACTACGAGGCGTTGATTATTCCGGACCATATCATCGACTGTTGGCCAATCTTCACCATTTTTAGGCATTTTAGACACTGGAAACCAGTAGTTGCTGAGTCCAGATGCATTAAACACCTTTGTCAAGCCTTGTGGAGATGTCACATAGTCTTCAATGAAAATGGTGACAATTTCTGTGGGATTTTGTTCCAGAAAAACTTGAATTTCTTTCAGCACGTGAATTGCAGGTTGCTGGAAGATTTAAAAAAAAAAAAATCTTAAACACGATCACCTTATATAGAGAAAGAATAAAACATATATATAAAATTATGAAGGCATTGAAATACTTACAAAAGCTGTGATATTGAAACACTTTCCACCAAATGAGTGACATAACCAAATGTCCCCGTCGAAGTCATACATATCAAGCATAAGCCCTCGAACACCATTCTATGAAGGAATATATATTAATGTGCTGTTCAATTAAATTTTGCTCAAATTTCAATTCTATCGTTTTTTACGATTGCTTTATCGTCTTATTTAATGTTCACAAGCTGAATAAACAAATTAACTATCATACATGGAGTTAGTGCAAAATTGTTGATACAGTAAGTAGTAAAGTTGCCCTCAGGAGAAACTAGTGATGATTGCCATGAATTATAGGTTACAGAACCAGGACCTGCCCGCTTCCCCTTCTTCCGGGGACTTTTTGGGTTAGGACTCTTTGATTGGTTTTGTTCATGCTAGATGTATGTCACTGATTTGT
>CAIGRK010260891.1:0-14096 GCA_903798315.1 Fraxinus greggii | reverse complement strand
TAAAAGAAAGAACAATAAAAAAAATGACTTGAATGAGAATTTAAGACTTATCAAGAGAGAAGAGAGAAATATGTGATTCGAGTAGAAATTAACATACTAACAAGCAAAAGACGACTAGCAATTTGCGATTGAGAATCGCATTTTGTTCAGCATTAGCAGACAAGCGTCAAATGTTTGAGAAATGAGAGTTTATGTTAGGGCTTCTGAAGTTGTGGCCTGTGGGCGTGATTTGCTGTCGTAATTTTGTTATATTATGATTTGGATTGTTAAAAATAAATGTTTTTTTCATATGATTCGGGATTAATTTTAGTTTAGATTATATATCAGATCACGATGTGTGTTGTGGACTTATAAAACAATTGATCAACAATGATAAATTTAATTTACTTTATATGATTATTTTAATGGGTTGATTGTAATATGTACTGCTAAATTGATATTTTTTCTATAAAGTAAAAACTTAAAAAATTTGTAAGTTAATAAAATTAATTTTTTAATTAAAAAAATTAAAAAAATGGTTCGGTTTGATTTTATGCGATTTTTGAAAATTGAAACATAAACCAAATCATTTTAAAATAGTTTGGTTCGGTTTGAGGAAAAAAAATCGCGGGTCTTCGTGGACTCGAACCAACGGTTTCAAACTAACGGTTTCTGTTCGATTTGCAATTTCGCGATTTTTTTGTGCAACCCTAAGCACATGTATAACTAGAAATTAATTTGGTGATTTAAAATCCTCCCAAATTATTAATGTATGAAACACAAATAACTTGTTGAATTTGAACTTTGAATTAACGAAATAACTTTCAACAAGTTTGTTTTAAGGGAGATTTCAGAAATCGTGCTTATAAAATTGCACCAACGCCGGAGTTCAAGCATAGGTTGTCCAAAAAGCCATTTTGGGAGATAATAATTGAAGAACGAGTTAGTTTGAGATTATTACCAAATTAATGTTGGAAACCCAATGTTGACACAAACATCCACAATTATGCCACAAACATCCTCAGCTACACTATGAACATTCGTCGTAAACCTTTTCAAATTAAATACTAAATTAAATAGATTTGAAATCATTCAGTAATACTTGGCAATAACTTTTATACCACTAAATAATATTTTATAATGTGCAGCCAAAGTNTCCAAAAAGCCATTTTGGGAGATAATAATTGAAGAACGAGTTAGTTTGAGATTATTACCAAATTAATGTTGGAAACCCAATGTTGACACAAACATCCACAATTATGCCACAAACATCCTCAGCTACACTATGAACATTCGTCGTAAACCTTTTCAAATTAAATACTAAATTAAATAGATTTGAAATCATTCAGTAATACTTGGCAATAACTTTTATACCACTAAATAATATTTTATAATGTGCAGCCAAAGTGGCTATTTTACTATGATTTAACTTTAATGCCATCCGAATTTGTATGGTTAAGCTTTTAAGTGTTTATAAGCATTGAATTCCAAACAATATATAGTTAACGAGTAAATAAACGTTGTGAATTTTATGAAATATGTGGAAAAAATAATTCTTGACTTACTACAAGCAATTATAAACTTTACCAAACATACACAATATCACAATTTATTTTGAACTCTTCTTAACAATCGTCATACCTCATAGTTTAGAAGCCATGCGTGTATATATATATGTGTGTGTGTGTGTGTGTGTGTGTGAAGCACCTATGTATTAGTTTCATTGTAGTCTCACCCTTTTAATGTCTCAAAGAGTTCGAGTCGTGTTCATTACATTCTCTGGACTAAGATATGCCATCGAGTGATTAAGTGAAATTTAACTAATGACAATTATTATATTTAGATGACATTGAATGTTTGATCATTGCATTTAATTGGACTTATTTAATATCACTTTATTATCCAATAGGACGATGAAGTCATTAGTGGTGAAAAATAGCATTATTTTCACTTTAATGATTCCTATGCTAAATTAGATTTTACTTGGTATTGTCCAATACATAGTCTCGACCCCTAAGTCATCACCATCACAATTTCAAAGACATTTCTCCGAATAATACCGTGACATCACAGAATAAGTGTTTAGCATTCTTCACGAATCGTTAGTAATATAAATTGTATTTTTGACAATAATTTGTAATGTAAAGCACAACAAATGTGGCTTTATCAAGTTCAGTCCATCCTTGACCAAATTCTAAGAGCATTATGTAAAGGAAAATGTCACTTGTACATTGATTTTTAACATTATGATTGGCATGACGTGTTGGCAAGTGTTGATTTGATGAAAAAGCTGTCAAAAATTTAACATTTTCAATGGTGTGTTGCGACGTAGCAAAATGTAAAAAATGATGTGAATGCTGATATACATGTAGCATGATTGTTACGTATTAATAGAAAAATCTGCGATATAATATTATTGTATTATTATAATTTTGTCCTTGTTTGGTATCTATTATTTTCAAAGTATATTTCATTCTCTTATTTTCAATCACGTATTCTTCAATAAAATATATTACACACAAATAAATTTTTTTTAACCATACATTTTCCAACAAAATATTATTTCAAAATGTACTTTTGAGCAAAAAATGAGCTCAAACAAGCGCTCTACGTAGTTAAAGTTTGCTCCACTAAACTCGATTCTTGGCTGCACTCCTGAGTACGTTAGTCCTTAAATTCAATTAATTCAGCAGCAATGTATCAATAATTGTGGAATCTGATAAATAATTTCATTTGACTATAAATTAAAAAAATATTGTTCCACTGCTCTTTTCTTTTAAATAAAAAAGAACAATAATACTCCAACTTAGTTGTCAGCATTGTGAAAATTATATATATATACAAAAACACAGTCCACTTGGACCTATTGACAACTCCTTTGAGTCAGATGCATGCATTTCTGGCCCTTGCTGCAGTAATGTTGGTTTACAAATATTCTTGCTTTTATGATTGGTCATTGGGATGAATTATTGCTATTATTTTATTTAATGATAATATAAATGATTTACAAAATAAACTAAGTTTGTGACAAGTTGACACTTCACTCCACTAGTAGATGACCAAATACTTTTAAAATTTAATACTTTGTGTTGCAACATCATATAACTTACCATGATTTTCCAAAAAAAAAAAAAAAATAATAAGATAGTTTAACCTAATTACTGGATTCTCTATTGTAGACTATTATCTATTTTCCTTTTTTTTTTCTATTAGAATCGGAATAAATTTGTTTATTTATATTTATTTTGTTTAGTCTTTCCATCGATACAAGATATTACATTTTCTTATCAAATGTCTAAGACGGTAAATATTTCATAAATCTCTAAAAATAATAATTTGTTAAAATTTAAAAAAAAACTATTTAATTTGCATTTATAAATCTGTTAGCTAGAAAGTCTTGGAAAATTAATTAAAGCAAGCAATTCATATCATTACTATGCCAGTTTTATTAGCACTAAATTGATCTTGAACTCAAAAAATGATGATTACTTCTATTGATTATTTTTCTGAGGCACATATTATTCCTAGTATGATCATGATTCATTTATGGGCTTGTGCTTGCAAAGCACATGCAGTTCTTGTGGTCAAAAATAAATAGCACAAACATTAAGTATCAGTTTGAGAAGGCAACAGTGACATATCATATATTTTTATAATTGGGATGCAGACACAGATCATGAAATTAAAACCTTGGTTGAGTGTGCATTATGTGTTTTGGACCCTTAAGAATCTTGGCTCCCATGTGGATCTGTTTAATCATCTTTTGTCATCTCCACACAATTTTTCCCCCTTCCAAGGGGAAGGAATTGAACTACTTGTTGGCTAGTGGCATGTCCAATAATGAAGTTGAATTATTGGGTTTAATATAAGTATTTCTCAACCTCATTCTCATAGATAGAAAGTTTTGAATAGGATTAGATAGAAAAATTATTTCCTAAATAACATTTACTTAACATAAGTTATGCAACGGAGACATGACATGACATATCAATTAAATTGTAAACATTGTTTATGATCATCCATTATTATGCTTCGTTTTTAGTTGTGAGCATAATTATGGAAATACCGTTAAAGTCCTCGATCTTTTAAAATGAACTAATTGATTTCCAACCTTTTATTATAGGTATAAAATCAAATCGTAATAGGTAATGACGAAATTGTCCAATTATGTTGAATCATCGTGTATCCCTCTATGTCTGAATATGTGAACACAAGTTTTACTTCATAACTTGGCTTGAGATATACATTTCCCTGAGGGCCACTAGCCAAAAAAATAAATAAATAAATAAATAAACCATTTTTGTAATTGAAAGTTTGTTCTACAAGTATTATATAAAGGTTAAAACCATTTTACAACTATGACATTGAAGTAGGGACTAATGATTTAGTTTTTTGCTTAAGATGCGTTTGGTTACGAGCATAAAATTTGCATAGAAAGAAAGTAGATTTGCCTAGAACTCATTTGTATGGAAATTATTTTCCTTATTTTTGAGGAAAATATGATTTACATGACCAAAAGTTGAAAAATATTTTCCATGAAAATAATTGTCAATCAAAAACCCTGAAAGTATGAATTTAAGTAAACCAAACACACACTTATTTATTTTAGTTTGCTTTGAAGCTGAAGGAGTTAGCAAACAATAATATCGTGAAGAAGGGTTATTTTTTACTTTTCTTACATTGAAGTTGTTCATGAATAAGATACAAGGTCAGATTTACTATTCCCCAATAAAATCTTGACACTTTGTCGCAGTTTGAAGGTGTCAAATTCTAGAGGTGACGCCTCAAAACTTGTAGCGAGACGTGATTTTATTGAAACGACAGTTGACGAGATGGAAAAAAGAAAAAGAAAAAATGAAAAATGATTTGGACTCATTTCACATCTGTACTTATAGACAACAATAAAAGATGATGAACATAATAAAACTACTACACATCAAGTGGTCACCATTCATTTATAACCATAGGAGTTATACCTAACTACAACATATTGAATACGCAATTATTTGTACGAGAATCTCTAACTAAATGTTTGGTTGGTTGACGTCAAAACTTGTCAGCACTTAAATCAACGGGAATCTCTAGCTAAATCTATGCGGTTTTGTAATTTTTGACTCGCGGAAAAAATTACAAAACATAAACATCTGAAGTGGCGATGAGATAAATTTCATATCAATGTTTAATTTTGACGGGCATTTGTAATATATCATGACAAAACTCAAAAGTAACCGTGCGCGTATGCTACATGCTGAATTAGTATGTAGCGGAAGCAAAATTTGAATTACTTATATCTCAATTCTTATACTTTTTTTTTTGTAGTTGTTAGTTACATTTTATGAAGTTTTAACTATGCTATACAAAAAAGCGCTCGCTGAATATATTTTCAATAACAATTTCAGAAAGGGTTCAATTAGCGAAAAAAGAAAATTATTTTAATCCTAAAAAGGTAAATATATAGAGAAGATTCTTAAACGTACCTAATTTATTTATCGAATTTTTCGATTATTAGCCAATTGAATTAAACCATTGTTAGGAGTGAGTTAATCATTCTATTGATTGAATGGAAATTGAGCCACATCATGTGTCATTTCTTGATTTCCTAGTCGCTTACATAATTTCTCAACAAGAACAGTATTTAAAAGGGTCTCGACTAAATTTATGAAAAATCTCAACAGTGTAAATAAACGAAAAATTCTAAAAAGCACGTAATTATTCAATTTTGTTATAGCCCATCGAATTAAACCATCTTAGGACATTGATTCAAAAATATTAAGACAAAATCTTTATTATTGTGGCAAAATTTATTTTCTTCAGCTGTCAAATGATAACTAAAAATGTGGCTGTCTTCAATTCCACTGCCACACTAATCAACAGTGCACAGCCATGAATTTCCTTGTCAAGTGGTGACATGCATCGCATGAGCAGACATAAAAGAAATTATTTTTGTAAATTATTGCATAAAAAGAAGTGTTTTTTAATTATTAACTGTAACAGGGATTATTGGGAACAGCTTGATTATTACTTTTAAAACCTTATCTCCAATTTTATCAGACTAGAAATCCCATAAAATAATGATAATTATTTCACAATATTATCAATGCTATAAAAAAATTGTACATTGTGATACAAGATATGATGAACAGACGGACGAGGGAGCAAGATCTAGAAAGTGTGATTTTTTTTTCTTTTCTTTTCTTTCTTTGTACAAGAAACATAGACGCCGTACCTCAACAACGTAGGGAGAGGAAACATATATAGTACTTCACAGGCTTGTCATATTATGACTGTGATATATATTTTCAAGTCCTAGACGAATCAAACACCGTATGAGAGTTTTGTACTCATAGTAGGCTTATCAATTTATCGAAACTATTTTAACATGCAATATGAGTATATCGGCGTAATGATAATCCTGGTAGGGTTTTGTTCGGATGTATGAAATATTGCGCGATTTTAATTTTTTGTGTAGTGGAGCCCGAATTTTACAATCCATAGTTTTTCTCCAATTTTAAAGTTATCAATGAAAATCTGTACTCTTCTTTAGCCATTGATATTCATTATGCATGCCTCCAAGAGCCATACTTTTGAAAGTCAATTTGATCATTCAATTGAACAAACATTTGACATATGGTTCAATAGGTAGACAACAATTAGAATTCACATCAATATAAAATATATTTTTAAAACAAAAAAGACGACCCATAAATACAAGTCTAGTCGTCTTAAAATCAACACGTCATATATTAATAGGTCAATTATTGGTATTAATTGAAATCGGTGAATTTCAATCCAATATTCGTTATTATTTTACTTTTATTTTTTAACTTCTTGGTTCATCTTCTTCATTACAAACTTACTATAGATAGGCCGTTGTGCTAATATCGACGAACTATGCTCGACCTTTATGTCAAGTATAAAAATACTGGTAGTAAATTTAGAAACATTTTTACTCCAATCTATGACAATAATTTGTTTTTATGACTAGTAATAATTCATCAATCCTACAATTCAGATTCATTTTGGTTAAATCACAATAAATATTAAATCTTCAATCACTCTCATCGAATCAAATAAACCCACTATTCGCCTTGCTCATGCCGTTGAGGTCCAATAATTCACATAGTCCAAACAGATTCATCTGTCAGTGCAGATGTCGCCACGCGTAGGGAATCAAATAGACAAAAGAAACGTACAATTCTAACCTTCCAACTCTATAAAATCCTTCAAAATCATGAACCCAAAGAGAAGAAAGTTTTGAACTTCCCAATTGATCAAGTCTCGTTCAAGAGCCGAGTCTAGTATTTTGTTCTTTTTGGTTCTTGCTTTCGATTTTCCTATTTGACACGATTCAATTCCTTCTGCCACTGTGAACAGAAAAAAATCCCACTAGGGAATGCACAGAAATGAGAAGAGCTTCGCTTTATAACTTCCAATTAGGAGGCGGGAGGGCCCAAAAACCACCCACTGGCGGCCGAAATTGCCACCGGAAACACGTTAACCTCCACCCTTAGATAAAAAATCCCCCAACCGACCCAACACAACCCACAAAATTAAATATAGTTTTAACACCACAAAACGTTAATCTTCAATTTTTCCTAGAATATGTCAATGGGATCCGAAGAAAAATGCAGCGCGCTAAATGGAAAATATGAGCTCGGCCGACTTTTAGGCCATGGTACGTTTGCAAAAGTGTACCATGCGCGCAACTTGCAGACCGGCTGGAGCGTGGCCATGAAAGTGGTTAGCAAAGAAAAAGTGTTGCGAGTAGGCATGATGGAGCAAGTGAAGCGCGAAATCTCCGTCATGAAAATGATGAAGCACCCTAACATCGTAGAGCTCCACGAAGTCATGGCCAGCAAGACCAAGATATATTTCTCCATGGAGTTAGTCCGTGGTGGTGAATTGTTCGCGAAAATCGCCAAGGGCCGGCTAAGCGAAGATGCCGCTAGGCACTACTTCCAGCAGTTGATATCGGCTATCGATTTCTGCCATAGCCGGGGCGTCTATCACCGGGATTTGAAGCCTGAAAATCTGTTGCTAGATGAAGAAGGGAATCTAAAAGTCACGGATTTCGGGCTAAGCACATTTTCGGACCATCTTAGGCAAGATGGTTTGCTGCACACAACTTGTGGCACACCGGCCTATGTCGCCCCTGAGGTGATTGGGAAAAAGGGATATGATGGTGCCAAGGCAGATATTTGGTCCTGTGGGGTGATTCTTTTTGTGTTATTGGCAGGTTATTTGCCATTCCAAGATGATAACATAGTTTCTATGTACAGGAAAATTTATAAGGGGGATTTCAAGTGCCCTCCTTGGTTTTCATCCGAGGCTAGAAAATTGATCGCCAAAATGTTGGATCCAAGAACAAGTACGAGGATAAGTATAGCAAAGATTATGGAGTCAACTTGGTTCAGAAAGTCAATACCAAAGAGTTTGAGGACTAAAGGAGAGCAAGCTGAAGATGAAGTGAATGTTGGGAAGAAAAAGGAAACAGAGACTATGAATGCTTTCCATATAATTTCGTTGTCTGAAGGCTTCAATTTGTCTGGTCTTTTCGAAGAGAAGAAGGTGGAGAAAGAGGAATTGCGATTCGCCACAACAAAGCCAGCCGGTAGTGTGATTTCTAAGCTCGAGGAAGTAGCGAAAACAGGGAATTTTAGCATAAAGAAGAGTGATTCCAGTGTTCGATTGCAGGGGCAAGAAAGGGGGAGAAAAGGGAAGCTTGGAATCGCCGCGGATATTTTCGCGGTGACCCCTTCATTCTTGGTTGTGGAGGTGAAGAAGTCGAGTGGTGATACATTGGAATACAATCAATTTTGCAGCAACGAGCTTAAACCCGCGCTCAAAGACATTGTTTGGACATCAACCTCGGGGAGTTCAGTGCCCGCGTAAGTTCGGGATGTTTGATTCATGTTTTGATTGATCAATAATTGTTCTTATTTTTAAACTTAATCTGAAGCCTGTGAATTGAATTACCATCATTTAGTTCAATCAGATTGAGATTTTATGTATGTATTTTGTGCAATGTTCTATTGAATATTCAACTTTGTAAACTGGTGTATTGGACATAATTATTTAATTTTCTTGTTATACCTATAATTTGAAGAGATGCAATGAATATGTGATGTGTTGATGCATGTTCTTTGAGACACTATTGTCTGGTAACCACGAAACTACAAGTGTGATTGACGTGCCGTGTCGATACCCATATTGTGTTAACTTAACGTTGATGTTAAGAATTTATGTCAATTAAATATTAAAAAAAAACTATGTAACGATTGTAGTACTCCTTTTAACAATGTTGATTTTAAGATGAAATTTTAAGTCTTGGCCACGTTTGTTATTGATTAAAATCAAATTTTAATTTAAGTCAAAGTCAAACAATTAATATTAATAACATATTTTATTGGTCACATAACTTTTTAGCCACAGATTCCATCAACTTTTATCAAAATTTATTAAAAATCCAATTTTAATAACTATCGAACAAAGACTTAATATATTGTTGATCAAATGAACAATCAAATTTCAAGATTGATGATTTCAAACGGACCATCATCTTGCATGGCATGTTAAGGGCAAAAATCTATATTGAGTATATATCGAAATGATAATCAATGAGGGCCTAGAATATTCCAGTTCAATCTCTTTTCAAGAGACTCTTTATTTATAAAATAATATTTAATATATTATAGAGAACATGATATGAATTAAAATTTAGATTTTAATGTAAATCAAAGTTAACAATTAATTTCAATAACATATTTTAGGGACTCACAACAGTTCAACCACACATTTCATCAACTTTATCAAAATCTACTAATAATCTGATTTTAATCCCCATCAAATGGAGGCTTAAATTTATAGAGTTAAATATTTTTGCTTTTAATTTTGCTTTTCAAGAGACATATATTGATTCGTTATCATCTTTTATTTTACATATTTTTTATATGTAAATGATCAATTAATTTAAATATGATTTGAATATTTCGAAAAGTAAAATATTGAAATCTATAGCTTTATATTAATACAATTATTATAAAGTAAATAGAATTTCTTGGAGCTTATTTTTAACAATAAACTCTATAAAATAGAGAACAACTTTCATGTAGAAAGACACTTGAAGATGCTCTAAAAATAGGTTAAAAACATTTTGTACAATAAACTAATGGGTTTGCGCTATTTTGATCGATGATATTATTTTCTTTTACAAACTTAGCGTCGACCTTTCATTTTCTTACGTGGTTAGCCACTACACTTTATTTCCAAAAGTTAATGAAACTTACATATTGAGGATGGAAATCTTAAGTGGAATAATTTCCAACGCTAAAAGTTGGAAGAGTCTCCCAGATGAGATAAATAGCTGCAGCTGCAGCTAAAATTGAATCCGTTCTTTACAATCTACGACAAATATGTAGCCCCACGCAGTTAAACGTAGTCACTAATTGAGGATGTTCGACTCTACAATTCTTAAGGGCAACATGGCACAAAAAGATAAAGCAGAAAGAACAACTTTTGTTTTGTTCCAATACAGTAGGTCCAAAAGACAACAAAATTGTGGAGTATAGAGGGCTACTCTTTTGACCTTTCAATTATTTTCTTTCAAGATATTATTAACAATTTTGAATAATTCCCCTTTTTCTTGCATGTTAGTTTTCCTTTTTATCTTTTTTTGTTTTTGTTTTTCTTGAAGTATCGGAAAGTGCTTCTATTGTGCATAGTAAAGGGATTCAAACTAAAATCGAAAAATTTAAATTTTGAACTCGTCCTATGAGCCAACATTTTGTAAGTCATCGCGTCCATTTAGGAAGTTATCACTTCACTTTCACACGACTAATTCTTGAAATTGTTAGGTGGCTACTTCTAAAACTATGGATCCGCCAACATAAAGGAGATACAATAGGCTAATCGTGAAAAAAACATTGAGTTTAAGTAGTTGCTAGTTGGAGTACTCTTTAAGGATGAATAATTAAATTAATGAAAAAGATTCTTTTTAGTCGAATATATAATTTCTTATTATAGTCTACGTGAAGCCGGCTTTAGCAACTTAAATAGGACCTTTTCCAATCTATTTTCCATTGTATTCCTTAAAATGAAAAAAACAATACATCTTAAAGCTTGAAAAAATTTCTCTTTTCCTTATTTAATTTGTGATGGTAAGGGGACCAAATGGCTAATGCATCCATGTGCTTGCATGTTAAAACTTAAAAGTTGATATCTCTAGTGGTCTTTGACGTAACCCAAAAATTTCTTTTTTTATGTATTTGGTTATCTGGTCAGATTTCATTACCATTATTCATGCTCATGTCTTATAGGGATGAACACATTACAGAGGAACTTAAAATAAGTTAGAAATTGAAGAATAAAATAGTGAAGGATTTCCTTTCAAAGCATGACTTGTTTTATAAGGTACACTGCAGTATTTATGAAAATGCATTAAAATCTTTTGTGTGTGTGTGTGTGTGTGTGATACCGTTTTATTTTGTTTAATAATGTGCATTAAAATTAATGAAGGGATTATACTGATACCAAACGTGTATCTGTATTCTGAAGTTTAATCTTCAGAAATCATGATCTTGTTGCAAGGGGTTGTTTGTGGATAAAGAAAGACACCCCACCAAGCTACTTTCCCGACCACAACCATTTTTCTGGCAAGTCTATTATTAAGGTTTCTGTGTCATTTTCTCAAGTCACGCTGATATTATAGCTCCATTTGCCACCTTCCAGAGTATGGTCCTTATAGGTATCAGCAATAATTGAATTTTGCTACAACCACTGGTCCTTCTACCATTGTTCTGTACCCATCTGCATTTAATTGTGAAAACGAGACAAGTATTGCAAGTTTAGGAATTAAATATACGTTGATTTGTACATAATACTGAATACTAAATATTATCGACATGAATACTTAATATTATTGACAAATTCTTGTTTCAACTAGAGAATACAGAATTTGTATAGAAGAATCGAAGAAAATCCATCAATTACGTAAAGATTGGTCCTTGGATACTTACGATTTGTTTTTTCCCTTTAATTATAAATTGTTGCATTTTAATTAATTAGGGTAATAATGTCCTAAGTAGTCTAGGGTTTATGTCTTAATTAGACTAGTAATTCTTGTTTTCTTTTCCCTATGTAAACACTTAATATGTGTTCATTGTTTTCTGCTTGTTTCTCAATTAAATAAATTACTTGGAGCTTTTTGTCCAATTATTGATTGCTTTCCGGTTTAAAATCCTAATTATCTAAGGACCAATCTTGACCCCTCCAATAGTTAATATTCAGTTTCATCCCTCCTCCACAATGGACCTGCAAATGTAGGGAGTTATAGGGTGGGGGGAAGCTAGTGTTAAGAATTATAAACCCTAATTCTGCTTCACTGAGAGCAATCAATTTGAATAAAGAAAAAATAAATACTCAAGAATATACAAGATTTATAGATGTTCGCCTTAATGTAAGATTATATCCTTTCCTATTGCTGCAATAATTCACTACAATTTAAAATCGCCCTCCCATCTTCTCTAGCCGATCTTTCTCTCTTTTTGATAATAATAATAAAATCTAAGAATGTCTTCTTATTTATAATATAAATTAGGGCGAAATCGAATTTTACAAGGACTCTAATTTCTTGATAGAATTTTACAAGGATAGTCCTCAATGAAATTTTTCTATGAGAGCTCCGCAAAGTGGCAATAATTAGTATCGACAATAATTAGGCTCCATAACACAACGGTTAGGAAAAATCAGTTTTGATTATTGTTGAAGAGTTAGTTCATTCCTTGCAGACGGATTTTACTTCTCCAGGTGGAGAATATTTTGGAGCTTTGTACGTTGCGGTGGAATTCGTGTCAAGGTGGAGATTGTTAGAATTTGGGTGTGACCCGAATTCCTTGTTGAAGTAATTGAAGAATTTGAGTTGAAGTAAACGATAAGAAGAATTCAGTTTGGAATGTTATTGGAGTCCTATGTCAAGTTGAAATTCTATTTTGGAAGTTCATTGGAAGTTAGAAATTGGTATTGAACTTGAAGAAGAGTTCGGATTGAAGAAAACAATTTGGAGAAAAAAAAAAAAAAGAGGGGGGCAGCACGCCCGACTTCGCCGGGCATGGGGCGTTGGCGCCCCTGTTTGCTGTTTTGCTCTGAGAGCCTAGCGGGGGAACCGTAGCGCCTGAGGTGGCGCCGCGATGCCACCTGTGTCCGTTTCGGAATTTTCGCGTTATTATCCTCTTTTTCGTTTTGGACTCGATTTTTTGGCATCCTACTTCATCAACAACTCTACTAAGAGGGTTTGGACGTCCCCTACATATTCCCTATAAATATTAAGCTCTTTTATACAATTTTATGGTATAAGAATAGTGTGAGAAAAAATAATTACTAGTTTTAGGATTATTGTAACATTTTTCCATATTCACTATTTGTGGTGCAATATTTTCTTGTTTTCTTTTATTCTTTTACTTGTAATCAAATACTTCATTATTGTGCCATATAATTTCAACATCTAAATCTGTGTTGGTTTTATATCAGGTGATATCGAGCGATACAATGCATAATTCCACTCTTTAGAATGTTATTAAGACAGTAATCTATCTCGTTACTCCAATGACTTGTTTATCAAAGTTGATTATTCAATACTTGACATAATTAAGAATTAAACCGCTAAAATTTTATACGTCGTATTATAATCCTATCATGGGGCAATCCGGTTGTACAGTTGAGAATTTCTGGGTAAAATTACGACATGTAGAAAGACTCTAGCAGATTGTTGTGGATAAAGAAAGAAACTAAACCAAGCTGTTTTCCCGACCACATGACATTGTTTTGAGAAGTCTTTCTCATACATTAAGGTTTCTGTGTCATTTTCCTCAGTGGTCACACTGATATTACTGCATTTTGCCACTTGCCTTCTATGTAGGGTTGCTGTAGATATCAGCACTACAACCACTGGTTCCCCAGTGGTTACACCCGCTGGATTTAATTATATCTATCATTTTCAATGAAGTCTACATTAGTAATAAAAAAACTACAAATTTTATAACAAGTTGAATATAAATGAACTCGGATTGCTGACATATGCTATTTAATAACCAACTGCCTCGGATGATTTTTTTTTTTTTTTT
>CAIGRK010260846.1:0-15324 GCA_903798315.1 Fraxinus greggii | reverse complement strand
TATATATATATATATATAGGTGGGTGGGGGTGGGGGCTTGATTTAGGTGTTATCGCATGTTATTTTGCGATAATTTTTCTGTGAGAAAATTTTAAATTCTTATTTTAGGTGTTATCTTCGCCGTTTTCCATTTATCATATAACAAAGTCGTTTATGGAAACCTTTTTGTTCTTAAACGTGATTTTCGTCCATCATTTTACAATACTTCTTTTATTTCCTTTGTTCGAACCAGAGCCTTCTTTTATTTTCTTTTCAAATTAACACCTTAATGTATTGCTGGGTTTTTTTGCCTTTTGAATTCGATGCTTAGTTGTAATCTGTACTAGGATTGGATATACTAATTTTCTAAGAAGTGGTAAGAGGAAAATTTCTAAGTTATTTGCTGAAGGGTTTTACTGTACTAGCTCATCTGGGAGAGAAGAGAATGGGACTCTGTCAAATTTAACTTTTGTTCTGAATTTGATTCTTAAGAATCAGGATGGTTTTCATTTTCCATGGTTTAATTTTTATATCAACTCACTAAATTGAGTTACTGTTATCAATGATTCGTCTGCAGTAATATTACGAATTACGAATTACGTGTATTTTGGATTTATTCCTTGAGTTTTGTGCCTGACAGGGCAGTTGCCACCGAGGGTTTATGTAGGATATTCAGTATACAAAGGGAAAGCTGCTCTTACAGTGGAGCCTCGGCCTCCAGAGTTCTTTCCTTTAGATGTATGGTCCTCTAATAATAATTGTTAGAAGCCGGTTCGGAGTTCTTGTGTTACAGTCTGTGCATTGTTTTTGAATATAGGTATATATTATCGTTCACATGTGTAATATGTTTGTTTATGGAGCAGTCTGGGGCATTCAAAGTGTCAAAGGAGGGTTATTTGTTGCTACAGTTCGCACCTGCTGCTGGTGTTCGCCAATATGATTGGAGTCGAAAGCAGGTCACTACTACTTCAGCTTTTTTTCATTCATTGCATTCGTGTCTGCAGGCATGTACGTGAGTGTATCTCTGTTTTAGCACAGATTTGAGTTAACTTGAAATTGAATTGCCAGAAATGGAATTATTCAACAGATAAACCCACGCTTTACATTAATTCTTGGAATATCCTCTTTTGGTAGTATAACTTAAGAAGATTACAAGTCGTCATCAATGATTGGTGATATTTTTGAAGTTTCCAAATTTGCCTAAACTTATCCTTTACAAACAATCATGTTTTTACTCTGTAATAGAAAAACGTGGGGCTTTATTCCATTTTGAAACCACAAGGATGTGAGGAAGATGATACTATTGCATTTCCTTGAGCTTGGCCTGCAAATTTGTGTTTGTTTAGCTGAATATATGTCTTTTTGCATATCTCCAGGTATTTTCATTGTCGGTGATGGAAATAGGAAATCTAATCAGTCTTGGGGCAAAAGACTCGTGTGAATTTTTTCACGATCCTTTTAAAGGAAAGAGGTGAGATTATTGTCCGAAAAACTATCTAGCAATTTCTTTCCAGTAAGGAAATGGCAGCACTATTGTTTCATAGTCCAAACAATTGTTCATCTTTGTTTTGCTGCTATGCATGAAGAGGGAATCCAAGTTAGCTAGGGTTTGTTCTTTCCATGCATGTTTGGTACGTTGTAGTGGACAACATAATTTACATTATTTTTATTTTTATTATTATTTTTTTTTGGCTTTTCTTCCATTTCATGGGGTTATTTAATTATCACTACCAAACATACGATAAGTGAACCCTGTTGTTCTTTAGGTATCAAGACTGTTGAGCAGTTTGAAGTTTTAGCTACTAGTGTAAGAGTCTTTAGAAGACTCCATAACGTAGGAGCGTATACTTTGTTAATGAACAAGAAATAGAGAGGGGATCTAAGGAGAAGAATTGAGGGCAAAGAAGAAATATTTTTATTCATATAATAAAGGATTGAATATTACAATAATTAAACCCTTTATTTATAGTGCTAAAATTACGAACTTCTGCTGCTAAACTAAAATTGAATCAAAATATCAAAAATAATTTTATCTAATTTAATTGGAATTAAACTTTATTTTAAACTTCAATCTAAACTATAACTCTATCTTTATCTATATCTCAATCATTTCTCCTCGACTAAGAGAATTTGATTTTGGCGAGGTAGACTAGAATTTCATACTCCAATAAGATTAAACTTGTGTCTTGACCAAACCAAACGTCGGTATTGAACCCTTGATAGTAACATATATCACAACTCATCCACAGGGAAAGGTTTTTCTTGTGAACTAAATATCAAAATTAATATTATCTAATCTAATTGAAATTAAACTCTACTTTAAATTTTGACAACGAACATGACAAGGAACAGAAAAGAAAGCGGTGCAACGAAGAGAAGAATTGACGGTATCGGAAATTAATTTATTCATATATTCAAGTGATGTTGTGTATGAAGGTGGTTATAAGGTTTGGATGGATGGATGGATTGGATGGAAATGGATGCTTGCAATGTTAATTTTTTTTTTTTCTTTTTTTGGTTTTGAGAAGGAAAGATTTGTAGGCCAAAAGAAAATGACTTGCTCTGCTACCAAATTGACGCAGGAGTTTATAATTTGTAACGAACAAGAAAGAGAAAGGATGTCCAAGAAAAGAAGAAATAGGGCAACACAGAAATATTTTTTTCCATATAATTAAGGGTTGAATATTACAGCGAATAAACCCTTTATTTATAAAGCTAGAAACTGAAAACGAAGCAAAAATTAAACGAGCTTCTACCAAACTAGAATTGTATCAAGATATTGAAATTAACCTTATCTAATCTAATTGGAATTAAACTCTATTTTAAACTTCTATTTAAACTATAACTTATCTTTATTTGTATCTCCATCACTACCATTTACATAGATTTTGTTGATTGGCTTCAACGAAACTATCTCACAGAAGCATCGTTTACTGGTCTGGTTCCTTTTTAGCAAGCCTTGCGCCTTTTTTCTTTTGACATGTCTCCAATAAAAAATCTATGGTTCCAAAAGATCTTGTCTGTCATTTGTTTGTTTCTGGTTTATTTTAAGCAGTGATGAAGGTAGGGTCAGAAAAGTGTTGAAGGTGGAACCCTTGCCGGATGGTTCTGGCCACTTCTTTAACCTCAGTAATCCTTTCTCCTCCTCCTCTCTTTTTATCTACCATCTATTTTATTTCTTTCTTCATGTGAAACCATTACAATTTTTTTTTTTTGTAATAGTTATCTCTTTTTTTTATTACGCATAAATTATTTGATTGCATTTTTAAAATTTTTGGATTGTTGGATGATTTAAAGGTGTTCAGAATAAGCTCATAAATTTGGATGAGAGCATTTATATTCCCGTTACGAGGGCAGAGTTTGCTGTCTTTATATCAACATTCAATGTAAGTTGCAGTTTTTTCTGCCACCTTAATTTTTTTCCCCTAAGATTTTGTGTGAAAATGTTCCTTGTCTGTTGCTGCAAGTATAAATAACATAAATAGGTGGAGCATGTTGAAAAAGAAACGCCTAGTTTACCCAATATTAAACGTATGGGATTAGTTTCCAATATAAAAGATAATGAAAGAGCAATAACAAGAACAAAGAAGCATGCACGCTCGAGGTGGTGGGGGGTATGTCTACTGGAGTTGGGTCAATTTAATTGGATTCCAGCTATGGATGAGACTAACATCTTGCTCTTCATCGTAACCACCATTATGTGTATAGGGTACATGGAAATGATTTTGTTGGTTTTGTCCATCCATTGTACAAACTGGTTTGCAATTGCTTTTGTAAAGTTCTTGTTATAGAGAAAAGGTTACAGATCATACATCACGTTTGGATAAAACCTAATAAAAGTAAGTACTTTTTCAAGAAGTAAAGATTTACTTTTAAAGGACATTTGGCAAATAAAGTTTTTTAAAATTAACTTTTAAGCTTAACCAGCTCATGCATATGCGTATAGCATTGAGTTGTCCATCTCCTTGTATAGTAACTGTTGTCATTTGCATTTCCATTTCTGCATCCCATATAAGCCCCTCATGGTCTTGTGCAGTATATCTTGCCATACCTTTTAGGCTGGCATACGTTTGCAAACTCCATACGGCCAGAAGGTGAAAGTCGTGCTAATGCCAGATCCGGAGTAGATCAGGAATGGAACAGATAGTGCTCACTGCTTCAGCATGAGGTTTGCTAGTTAAGAACAGGACTGTTTTTGGATTCTTGACTTTTGTAATTTCTCGCTTTTTCTTCCTATTTTCTTGCTCGTCGTGCTATGTAGTATGCTTGGTGAGAGGGGCAACTGTTCCTGTTAATTTTGCCAATTTAGAGGTTACCCTTTCGCAGAGGTGGTAATATTCCCAGATTTTATGTTGGAACGGAGTTGTGAGGTTTTGTTGTTTTTCCATCTAATTTGGTCCACTATATCGTATTGAGGGCGTGTTCGGTAGATATTAAAAGTCAATTAAAATTGAAAATATAGTCGTTATTGAGTTTCACTTATCTAATAAAAGTCAACAATAACGGTTCCTGAATGTGTACCAGTTTACTTTTGTTGAATTTAGTTTTTTCCCTTGTTAAATAAAATGAAATAGTTACTTAGCGAGGAAGATTGGTTGGATTGACCCATTGTTCTGTCTTCATATACCTGTTTATGCAGATTTTGTGATTGTCTCTGCATAGATCCAATTAGCTGATCTCATTTTTCGAGAAAAGATGGTTTTAGGATTCGAATTTGTATCATGGATACTGAAAGGCCCGAACCATCATGGCTTTGATTAGCTCATAAGAATTTATCTGCAGAATTTGAATATATTTTGTAGTTTAAACATATAATTAAAAATAAATTTAACGCACTAATTAGAACCTTATTAGACAGATTTCTTCCTTTAAGTGCTTGAGCCTTGAGTAATTGTCTCGTGATAGAATAGATTTATGGGAAAATTCCACGAGGGATTATCCCCCATTTCAAAATTAAGAGAAAGGGTTTTAAATTTCAAAAATCAGGTTTTTGTTAAAATTTATTTATGATTTAATTAATTAATTATATATTTAATTAATTAAATATATTAAGGTCATATATTTATACAATCTGGTCACAAATTAACCATGAATTAGTCATATTATTTTTCGATCATAAATTAGAATTTTTATAAGCCACAAATTATTTTATGGTCACAATTCCAAAATTTCATAGATCATAATTTGTTCATTGATCATAAATTAAAAATTTAAGAGTCACAATTTATTTATCGGTCACAAATATTATAAGTCACAATTTATTGGATACTCACAAATTATCAAATTAAGATTACAAATTAACAATTTTTGAGGTCAAATCACTTTTTTTGTCACAATTATCTTTTTCATTGATCACATATTGTTTATTGGTTATAGATTAACCAAATTAATGGTCACAGTCAACCAAATAATTTGTGACCACAACCTCGCCACTCCTTCCCAGCAACATCATTGCGACCGTCGTCGCCAGAATCACCACCACCTCACGACAGCAACACCATCTCAAACAAATCAACAAATCGTAGAAAAACACAACTATGTCATCTCGCTAGATCCACCACACCTCGACGACCCATCACCACCAACATCTCAGACCACTACCACCAACTCACCAGCAACATAGCTAATGTTATCAGTCACCACCACCACCATCCAATCAAATCAAAAATTATCAATCACACGGCACCACACCATCACCTCATTCAACCACCGCAACACCATACCCAACCGCCAATCACCACACTACCGCCATGACCACTACCATCACCACAGAGGCCATCTCTCACGCCAGCGAACACCACCATAGCAGTCGTCACCAACTGCAAACACAACAAAACTCGCCTAAAAAACTCCGGCACCAGTCCGTGCCCAAAATTTCCCCATATTCCATTATTTAGCGTCGGCACCAACACCAACAAAAAACCACACAAAGACCATCGCCTCACCACCACCAACAAAGATCACCATCGTCTAGTTGTGCAAACTGTACTACTTCAACATCAAACGGTCAAAAATTGTTTCCTCAAGATAATAACAAATACCCAAAAGTCGCTATGCACATGGAAATTTGCCAATCTGCGTGTTCTGCGTCGCTTTGAAACTGTAAGCCGTTGCTGCAACGACGCGAGAGCGACGTCGCTATTGCCGCCTATTGCTTCTGAGTGACGCCGTTGTGGGTGCCGCTTTAGGTAGATGCTCCGGCTCCGGTATAGGGGATGGAGAAGAGGTGGTAAAGAGGTTTAGAGAGAGAATGAGGGGAATAATTGGGGATTGTGAGTGAAATTGGTTAGGTTTATAAATACGTAGAATAATTTATTTATTTTAATAATATGATTAATATTTAAAATTTAAATTATCACCTGATTTTTGGAAAAAAAAACTATTAAATCTTAATTTTGAATTTGATAGTTTAAAACTAGGATTAGACGTAATTTTCCCTAGATTTATTTATTATTTATTAATATGTAGGCTACAGTTTTATCACAAAGGAACTAATGGACATAGTTTTGTTTTGTATTTGTATCAAATTATTGAAGCAATCTTTTTTTTAGGTTAGCCATCAAGTGTTATGGAGTACTAAATATGATGAGCAATATTTGGCTTCTTTCGTTTCTTCAATACTTTGTAGTATTTTGACATCCTTACTCAAAACACCATGACAGAAGTGATGTATAGTAACAGGAATCAAAAAGCAGAAACGGATCAACATAATTTATCGACATCATTACAATTTACAGTTTAGTACTAAGGTTTCCGCTAAAGTTTCCACTTAGGTTTCCACTGCTTGTCCACCCTTCTTGAACTTGAATTGAATACTGCATGTGCCAAAGAACATCTTCAACTGTTGGGCGCCTGCTAGGATCTTTAGATAGGCAGTTTATGGTGATCTGAACTACAATTTTTAACGATTCATATGCAAATGTCCCTCGAATGGCAGGATCCATTATATCTCGTAGCTTTGAGGCGGATTCTGCTAAGCTTCTTTCGAGCTGTGACAAAAAGTTGAAATGTCGTTAGACTGAAAATGAGCCTGGAAGCTATGTAGTGCGTGTTTTACGCAGTAGTGAACTGTGGATTTTAACTTACCTGGAATTTTAGGTCATCCAATTCACTCTGCGAGTTGACTGGTTTACCGGTGATAATTTCAGTTAGAATAACTCCGAGCCTATAAATATCATCCTTCTCTGAATTTCCAGTGCTGAGCATGGAGTTCTCAGTTAGTCAAAAGTAAACTAAGGAAACAAATGAAGTTTAGTAAGTTAGGAGAATCACCAACTGAGCTGATTTGAGTCATCTTGTCCGTGAAGTGGGCTTTCAATACCAACCTAAAAATAAGAATTTTACATATTTTGGCATTTGTCTCATTAGTATAAGCTCAAGAATTCGATAAGTATAAAAAGTTAACATCTATGTCCGTCATACAAACATGTCTTGTATGCATGCCAAATCTGCACTTTTGTAAGTTCTAACCCGTGATTCTATGTGATATTACCTTGGACGGCAAGGATATGTTATAGCTGCTAATTTTTGCAGTCAGACTTTCGTCCAACAGGATCGTATCGATTTTGAGGTCATTTCCGAGGACTCCTCCGGTATGAAGGTATTGGATTCCCCTTGCGACACCCATCGCAATCCCCATTCTCTGTGGCCATTTCAGAACTTCCCTCTTTCTCCAATCTGCCAAATGGGAAACATAAATATATACATTTATTAGGAATCAGGCTTTTCTTTTTAACAGACAAGAAGGCTAATTAGATTACCGGTAAGATGATCTCTTAGTGACCCCTTGGTGACGTTTTCGAGGACAATAAAGACTGTGGTAGCCGTGTTAGGATGGTCGTGGTACGTTGTTATGCAGTGTCCGAGAACGCTGACCAAATGCCGATGCCTCAGCTTCGATATTACTTCCATGTGCTGCTGCAGAACTTGAGGTGAATGCCTCTGTTTGAGCTTCAGGCACTTCACTAGGACCACTGATCCATCTCTAAGCCAACCTTTATAGAGCTGTTGAAAATTTGAAATCGATACAGAACACATTAGCAAGCAGAAATATATACATACTAATTTCAATATTGGCTAGTTCGGTAAGTTTCACTTTACAGTTCCGAACATTATTAAGAAAGTGAATAAGTTGAAAATTTTGTTCGTTAAAGTGTTCACTACTGCTGCGTATGCGCAGACTGACTTCTTTACCTGGCCATGGGATCCTTCTCCCATCAGGTTAGATGTGTCAAAGTTGTTTGTTGCTTCTTCCATTTCCTCCAGTGTAAAAACATGATATGGTGGAAGTCCAAGTGATGACAACCTGATTGGCCTTGGCACATACCCTAAGAAAATACATTGACAATACAAATTTAATCACATTGAATGATAAACTGGAAATTTAGAAAACATAAATATTTTAATAATGCTAATTGTACATCTTATTTTATATCATTTTTTTATATTGTGTCACGTGTCGGTACATGATTTGACAGTTTAAAAAAAAAAAAATACTTTCCTGCCCAACACTTATTGAATTTCCACACAATATCAAAAAATGTGTAAACCATGGAATGTAAACATAGCATAATTCCAAATATTTTTGGATTATTGTTAAGGATTAAAGGTCTATTTCTTGCTTACAAAAGCGATAATAAACAGAAAAACAAGCAAAGACAAACACAGATTTATATGGTTTCATCCTGGATGTGAGAGTTACATTTACTTACCAGGCGTACTCAAAGCTAGCCATAAAAACCCTTATATAGTAGTTATATTAGGTTAATTTTTAGTCAAGCCGACAAGTATACAATAAGATTAAGTGTCACATTTCGACGAAACTAATGAATGCATGGGGTTATGAACTTACTTCCATTAACCATTGGGGAGCCGCCAACATTGTTCTTGTCAATTACAAAACTATCAGATTTACATTCACCAGTACCATTTCTGTGCACTTTTCTGAAGATGGCAAGGATTAAGAACCCTGAAAGGCCTAAGATTGCCACAATTCCCCCAATAATACCAAGAACAAGGCCAAGTTTTAGGGTGGATTTCTCCTCCTGGTGTCTTGCAGGTGGCTCAACAGCTAATGCTTCCTTGTGGCAAAACTTGTACGGATGCTGATATTTCGAGGTCGAATTCGACAGACAATTCCACGCACTACTGACCGTTCGATTTCTCGAATTTGATGCAAGGCAAGAAGGCAATTTCCCAATCAAAATGTTGTTAGAAATATCCACAAAAGTAAGATTCCTATTGCAAGATACATTGCCTGAAAGTGCACCACTTAACTGATTCTTTGACAGATTGATGTACTGAATTGATGGCAGAGAAAACAAGAACGAAGGGATTGGTCCAACGAGCTTATTGGAAGAAACATCGAGTACTTGAAGTCGATTAAGCTTCTTCAATTCCGAAGGAATGTCAGATCTCAAAGAATTATTTCCAAACGAGACACGTATTAGATTGTTGCCTAAGGATGGAAATTCGGGCCCGAGTTGATTGCTATTCAAATCGAGTTCTTCAAGCATTTGTAGGCCTTTCAGATCAGGAACACTTCCATTGAGCAAATTATTCTTCAAGAAAAGGCTTCTTAAATTCTTGAAAGTGGCTATTGATGGAGGCAGGGTACCAAAAATGAAATTTGAACTGATATTAAGTACTTCAATAGATCGAAACCGGTTAATCTTAGCTGGTAATGGCCCCCATAATCCTAACGAAACAAGCGATAATTTCTTTAAATTTGAAAGTTTTGTTAGGACAGTGAAGAATGAATCCAGGGAAAAATTTTCAGACAAAGTTTGCTGAGAAACCGCAAATGTTCCAGGTGACAACCTAGGATTCTCAGAAGAAAAGGTTTTGTTTCCAGCTATTGTTAATTCAGTTATGTGATTGTCTGAACAGATTATAGCAAGAGAAGGGGTTTGAGGCAAATAACAAAAGCTTGTCCGGTTACTCCATTCTTGAAGAACTGGTGGATATTCAAGGAGCTGTTGAACTTGGAAAAGGATTCTAGTTTCTGTTGGTACTAATTGTGCAGTGGAAACTCGAACCGAAAGAAGAACAACGAAGAAAATACTGAAGGAAAGATAAGAAATTTCCATTTTCAGGAAACAAGATCTGTGCCAAACTGTAAAGATCATCAGCTACACCGGGACTAAGACACGACCCAAACTGCTACGGGAGGCAGCAAAGAGAAATTTCTGCAACGGGCAAAAGCCTGGCAAAACAATGCCGCGTGGAAGTAGAAAAGCTTAGGTTGCAAATCTTGCAATTATTGTGAGAATAAAAGGGCTAGGATTTCACCTGATTAGTATACAGAATACAAGTGATCATGGGTTGTGTTTTTAGTACTTCATAAAGTTGTGATACAAACAGTGGCTTCCCTCTTGCTTTTTGTACCACTTGCTAATTCATGGAAAAAAATCTCTTAAAAAAAAGTGAAAAGAATAAAAAGAAGTAGGTCATATTGTCTAATCTACCGAGGAGTCGAAAAGGCTTGTTTGACAAAATAGACGGGTGAAATTGTACACTATTAATGTAGAAAAAGAAGAGAGTAAATTATTGTCTTTATATTGTTCAAGAGTAATGCTATTTAGCATCACTGATCTTTAATATCGATCTAGATCTCATTATTTTTGTTATTAAATTATATGTTCAATTAAATACAAGAATTTATAATTCATTTATTATCACCTATCACGTGCTCCAACGCTACTGATACTAGATAATATTATTCATTGTCCAATCATGTATTGTCTAATGCCAATTAGCTCTTAATGAATAAAATTACATAATTCTTTCAGAGGATGGCCGAGTTGGTGGAGTATGTGAACGCGGAGAGCAAATGTCACGAATTCGAATCCCCTGCCAACACTTCATTGGTCGAGCCCGACGCACCGAATTTGTCTAGTATAGTGGTCGGGTGTCCGCGGCGGGTAACGGATACGGGTTCCTACATCACCAAAAAAATAAAAATAAAACTACATAACATAACTAACAAGACTTTAACTTCCTTGTTCAAGGTCTAATGCTCGTATATTACAATATAAGACATGTTTGGTGAGCAATATTCCAAGTGAATTGAACAGTACAGTAAATAAAATTTTAACCTTTTTAGTTATTAGTTTTTCATCATTTAATATATCAAATACCGGATACCAAACCTTGAAACTATGAAATTAGTGAGAATAGAATTTACAATTTATTGTGGTTTGATAGTTAGGGAACTGAAGTTGAAGTTTACACGTAAGTTGAGCTAAAACGCATTTACTAATTGAAGCTGTCTGTGTCTACCTATGCACAAAAAGAAAGAAAATTAATTCCCCGTCTTGGAGTACGTAGAACATTTTATTAAAATGCAGTCGGTGTTGAAATTGCAAACTGTTCGACGGCTATGATGCAAAAGTCAACGTGGAATATTTAAGATTGCAGGTACCCTGGATGTTTGACTATTTTAAATTTGGTAGACTAGCATGCACTGGAAGAGTGTTCACGAGCCACATGGCACGTGAGATTGAGAAAATCGAGCTAATTAATTTGTGAATTAAGCTACTTATACATTTCATTATTGTATTATGGTTGACATTTCGTCCTGTGTAAAAATCAATGTCATTAATTATTTTAAGAAATATTCTCAGTATACGTAAAAATGTCTACATAAGGGTTTCTTTTCCCTCACATGACGGAAAAGACACCTTTATGTACAAAAAATTATGTACACCAAACATTGCCCTTGTTTTAAATGTTAAAATCAATTACATAATTGTGTCAGGTTATAAGATGTCAATCAAGATGTGCGTAGGAAAACTGTTAATTTGTATTAGAAGTCTAAAACTAAAAATTTTCAACTCCACCTATATCGTTAGGGTGAATTGAAAAGATTCAACACAATTGACTTCAAAATTTTTTAGAATGAAATTAGAGTAATCTTGCGTCTTTACTTGTAACATGGCTCGCATCATATTGGAATTCATGTTAAAAAATATACAAATCCCGTTGCTATGGGAAAACATCAAATTATCCTCAAATTTCATGTTGTGAAGAAGAAAAAAAAAATTCAGAAGAATTGGTAGAGGGGATTCAGGAGTATTAAATGCTACATGTGAGTTGTGAATGAAGATTTTAGTGAACCAAGAAACTGACAGATTATAAAGATTGGCATGTACATGTTACATTGAATGACCTTGGTACAAGAATTATTTTCCAGCCTCATAAGTCATCACATATTCATGAATTATTTTTTAACATATAAATTACATTTTTCCAACAGGGTTGAGAAGAAAACCCTATTTCCTCGAATGGTTTACGACAAATAAGGATTGTAAAGTGGTATCGAGTTGGACCGATGATCTTTAAGTCTAATTGCTAGCGATACTGATTACGATCTTTCGATCTTGTTTAAATTTACTTGAATAATCTCATAAATTTACAGTTCAAGACTTATAAGATTTTCAAATTTGACCACCAACTAAATGAGTCATTTAATGTATCAAACTGAGTCATACATGTCACTATGAATTGTTTGTTGCAATTTCCTCTAATATAATTTCCTTAAGTACAGACTTTTTCAACAGAAAATTTAACAGGAAGACAGATGTTTTCCTATTGAATTTCCTGTACTCATAGCAGATTGGTTGCAGTGAAATGCCCTTAAAGGCATATGACAGAAATAATTACGGTATTCTGTCGGTGGAGAGACGGTAACACTAAACTAAGTGAAGAGAGGCAACCTTGTCATCACATACTTTAGTACGATGAATTAGTACCAACTACTCCACGGTTCACTTCAAAAATGTATTCATTTCCCCTTTGGATTTTAGTTGTGAAGATATTTTTTAAAAATTTTGGGCCCCAAGACGAAATATTCTCTTCAAAAACATAGAAACAAATATTACAGCAATGATTCCAAGTTGCAAAGATGTGATTGATATATCATGCTAATGGTTACTACCGTCGTGTTTGACTTTGTCCACTCCGATACATACATTTTTTTATTAAGATCGAGTCTTCGATTTTTCCTCAAGAAAAACATTTGATTTTGTTTCTTGTATATAAAAAATGTATATAATGACGCGAAGGAAAAAATTTGATAAAAAAGTAAATTATGTTTTAAATTGACAAATGGTGGAATGCCATGTGTCATTATGTAATTCATTATATAGATTTTGATATACATATAACAAGATTCAAAAATAAAAGTTTAAACACGATGTTGCTAACTATTCATATTTGTTCGCTTGAATCGTGGTAACATCTACAAGATTTAGGCCCTTTTCGGTACGGATTAAAAGTCCATTAAAATTAAAAATATGGTCATTGTGAATTTTTCTCATCTCATAAAAGTCAACAATAACGATTAATTTTTCAATTTTAATCTGATTTTAATCCCTCCCGAACACACCCTAACAAACACATGCCATCGATGAAACTTATAATAATTAATAGTTTCAATGACAATAATTAATCGTGAAATTCATAAAAGGCCAAAGGGTAGTAGGTAGGTATTGTGGCCTTGGGAAAAGCAAATCTATGAATTAAATAATATCCTGAAATAGTAAAGCAGCATCCATTTCATATCCTCGTAATTAATCAGGGAGATTTTGTAATGATTAATCGTATATTTCTCTTCTTTATGTAATTTTAATTCGAATCTTTGAAGCTGGCAACGTCGAAAAGTCAAGATTATTGGTCAGTTAGAGATTAGTCGTATTTATAATATAGCTTAGATTTTTTTTTTTTGAATAATTTGTTATCTTATTTTTAGTTTTGAAGAAAAATGTACCAAACCCATGTTTAAAGTTTACGTTCCGATAATGAGATGAATAATAATTTTTTGGAGAATGTGTAGTTAAATTTTTTTTTTTGAATTTACGTGAAATATTATTTTATTGAAGAATGTATGGTTGATAAAAATGAAAAGAAAAAATGGATTATAATTTAATGGGGAATAATGAAAGTTAAACGGTTGCTAAATTGGCCATGCCCCTTTTTTAATCCTCGTGGCATTGAACAGGCACCGAAGCAAAAATATTAAACATGAGATCAACAATTCGTTGACTCCACGAAATATCGCATTGGGATCGAAAAGATGAATCTTTTTCGAGAGTTTATTTATTCGGAATTCACTATAATTCAATAACGTTCGTTCGTATCATAGTTAAATACCCTACAATTGACATAAGCCCTAAAATGTGAAAATACAAAAATAACCTCCAGTCTTTAATTAATAACTTAAAACAAGATAATTAAATAAAGCCTATCCTAAGTCGAGATTGTGCTGCACCATTCCATTAGCGTGGATAGGATTCACCTGGTCAGTGTGATTTTTCACTAATTCGAGCCGCCAAAAGTTGAGATTTGAGAATATTTTTATTGTTTAGATAATTAAACAAAGGCTATTATGGACGAGAAAGGATGAAAAGGAACGAGTTTGGATAAGAAAGGATTGAAGTTAGATGCATTCTGGAATCTGAAATTTGGGGGACAATGTGTGAAGTTTGAAAGTCAAAGGGCCTAATAGGAGTATGATGATATCTCCATCTAATAGGAGTTATTCATTATTATGTGTTAGTTTTTATCGAATATCGGAAAAACAGTACATTAATCAATCACGGTCTAATAGTGCGGAATAAATGGATAATAAACAATTAACCCATAAAATAAGAATTAAACAAAAATGAGCAACTTTAAATTAATTCCAAACACAAGAACTCATCGCTAGTCCTATTTTACAAAGGACCAGCACGATCCGCCCAAAGTGCGCTAATATGGTGCCTAGGTTCTAGGTATTTGCAGCCCAAGTCCACCATCTTTCAACATCTTTTATTTCAACCACACAACTTTCAAGTCCATCTATTTATGTTTTCTAACTTTTAAAACTGACCGCTTGGTCCTTCAAATTTAATTTTCTTATATTTCGGTCCTTCAAGTTTAGAGAATATATAAGTTAATCTCCAAAGTCTTATTTCTTCGACTTTTTATCCCCAAAACTTGTGAATTCATTCAATCAATTATTCCAGGCTTCCAATCAAGTCCTGAAACTATTCTTAAATCATGCAATTTCACCATAAGCTCCAAAACCCTTCCTTTATACTCCTCCAAGTCGGGATTTTCACCTACAAATGTAGTAAACATACTAAATTAGACAAAAATATGCTCAATAAATCAATATTTCGTAAGTTTAAATGCCGAATAAATGTGTAAAACATGCTTACCGCTACCATCTTCATCATTAGATCACCTTGAATCATTAAAATATTAAAAAATCGAAAATCTATATTTTTCCTCTTCCTCTTGCATGTATATTGCAGTTCTACGTTGTTGTAATTTTTTTTTTTTTTTTTTCTATATATATATATA